>NTHP01000364.1:343364-375375 GCA_003416845.1 Oplegnathus fasciatus | reverse complement strand
GGGGGGGGGGGGAAGTGAGAGCCAGAGAAGAAAAATTGTGTCAAGATCCATCTCGGTTCCTCGGGGAAATAAAGCTACCATATGGATTTGCAGTGAATAGAAATACAGTGACAATTTGCCATGCTGTGACTTTTAAACCTTAATAGAGTCTGAAGAAACATCGTAAAAGTATGCAGCATACTTTTAATTCCATACGTGCTTTTGGATTTTCTCATTGTACCATCAGCCCTGTTGCGTTTATAGTTCAGCGGTTTCCTCCTGCGGCCTTCTAATTGAAGCAGAGCTCTCCATCCTCTCCCTCTTTACTTTCTCTCTGACTGAGTGGACATGCATCCTTCTCCTCCTCGGCTCTACACCTCTGCCATCAGCAGCTGCACCAAAGCCCTGTGTGATGTGAAGTGAGACGCTTGCATACTAATGGAGCAGGAACAGGATGTCTCTCAGGCAGGCCAGCGCAGTGAGGACATGGAGAAAACATCAGGCAGCACTACTCAGCTTCCCAGCACCACATGATAGCTCTGGATTGAAACTGATTGAAAAACTGGTAGCTTTAGTGTAGAAATCTAGAAATATAATATTACAATGTGATGTACGCTGAAATGGGGAAAGAGCCAGACATTTGAGCACATGTGCATGATATGATTGTGCTAAGTGGTCATGATGCAATCACAATTATATTATGCATATATGCTCTGTTGTTTTACCATATGCTTTTATGCTGCAGTCACCTTCTTGTACCAGTGACAGTTCTCACTGGCATATTCCTTCAGCTGCCTGATGGCACTAATAGCTGTCTTCTCATGTCTTCTCATTTGGTTATGAAACAGACGTGCCGGTGGCATAGCCGTTGCCATGGTGATGACATGTCTGTGAGCCTGTTGTGCGGCTGCTGATTCAGAAACACTGCTTACATTTTGCACCCAGTGAAAAGGGCCTCGGGAATAGAGGGGGTAAAGCATAGCCTCCTATGAAAAATGATGCAGTGTGCTATTAAGTGAGGTACCTTCTGGCTGCACCAGTGGCACATGGTGAAGTGTAGTATTAGAAGCATTGCATCTAAACTCTTAGAAGATGTAAAAACGCGCTAAGAGACATCATTTTAACAAGTCCTTCAAAACAAGGAGTCTTTTTTAACATCCTCCACTGAAATCAGTGACTGCCGCCTGCACACACAAAGACCTACATTTCACAGATCTAAAGAGAAATGCTCCCTGCATCTGACTGCAGGTCTGCATTTCTTTAGTGACTTTAATTATCTTCATTGCTCCCTGCATTGTCCAGAGATCCTGTCCTATTAATGCATTTATGGGGCCTTAGCATGAAGCAGACAAAGCTCATTATGTCCTGCAATTACATCTTGCTGTCTTGCTTTGAACCGCAGGGCCAGTGATCCTCTGAAGGTTTACGGGAACCCAGTGGAAATACCAGCTACTGTTGATGTATATTTGTAGATATGTGTGTGTTTTATATGTGTAATGTGTACTTAGATTTAAACCTCATAAGGACTGGGTGAGCAAAGAGAGTAAATCCCTCCTGCTGGAGGCTTCAATTCAGACAGTCAGCTGGATAATGCCAAGCTGTTGAGGGATTTTTCTGCCTCCTTCCAGTGGTCTGTGCATGCATGCATGTCACAGTGTGTGAGTCAAATAAGAGCGGGGGAAACAGAATGTGTATTTTGTGGCAGTGTGGAGATGGATGCAGTGTAGATACATATGTATGCATGCATTTTTAATTATGTTGCCTACAGTGTCTTTGCTCTCAGCTGCCTCAGCCTAGAGATTAACGATAGATTTTCAGGATACAGGTGCTGGTGCACAACTGGTCCGGCCCTGCTCTGGCAGTGAGAGAATTAATCTCAGACCTAATCTCTGTCACATCCCAGAGAACAAGAGTTCACAAAGGTGTTGTCCCACCAAAGTGACTCTGTACAGCATGGCGCTATAACAAACCTCACTCCCTCTTGGATGTATTATCCTGTGGGATTTCGCTTCTCCTCTGTTGTAGTTCTTGTCATGTTTTGAGACAAGAAGCGTAGCCAGGACTTTGAGGCAGAACAAAAATATTTCTCCTCAGAATTCACATGTCAGTTCCAAGTATTTGCATAGTTTCAATGAGGAAATCATGTGCAGAGCTGTTTAATAAATCAAACAGGTGTTTTCAGATTGTATCCACCAACAGTAATGATGACACACACATCTGTCTCCCACTCCTAATAATGTAGTCCTTCCTTCCTTCCAGCATACGCGCACACACACACACACACACACACACACACACACACATTACCAAATGTATGTATGCATTCACAGTATGTTTTATATCAACTACTGTTTCTACTAGTATCTGTTTAAAACCACCACATCAAAGTGGAAGTCAGAGGTGCTGTGCTCCACTGTAGGAGATGACAGTCATGTAAAAGGTGAAAAGTGAAGTGGAATTGTGAATGAGTTGGAACAATCAATTTATCTGTGTGTTGATTCAGATACATGATGGATGCTGTGTAGAAAATGGATGGATGGATGGTAGAGTGTGCTTTAAAGGTCAGAACACATGGATGTATATATGTATATAGGCTATAGAGAATCTTATCCAGGGGCGGAGCAACAGGCTGTGAGCCAGCTTGAATCCCTGGACCAGCAGGGGCCAGGAAAGCTCGGTGTTGTTCACAGGTGGGAAGCCGGTGAGGGATCATGTATTTAGCTTGCAAAGCTTTACCGTAAAATTTAAAGGTATCATTAAGCACAATGCTTTGTTCCAACCATGGGTGGGTATACTGGGCAGCTTTTAAGCATGAATTTGTGTACTGCAGTGATTACGAAGCAGACTAAAAGAGCATATGTGCTCAGCAGAGCTTCCTTGGGTCAATAAGGTCAACACGTACACACAGTGAGAGATGGGTGGGAACGGATGCAGACCCCCATAGTGCTGCCAGTCTGCCAGAAACCTGGTGCCAGGTGTCTGAGTTTTATGGCCACAGCATGAAAGCAACGATTACTCCGCCTGTCTCCTCCGATTTGATAACCAAGCAGTGCAACACATGGAGGAAGGTAGAGGACAGGCAGATGTATTACCAAGCAAATCTCTATGTACCAAGGCACAGAATATGGACAGGCATGCAGTTTAACTGAAAGACATTTGAATGGATTATTTGTGAATGATGGATGATTAAAGGCAGAAGGTTCAGCAGTTATTCACAGTCAGGTCACTGAATAGAGCCAAGAGAAGGTGCAGGTCACGCTGCCACACTTCAGTCACACTCAGGGAATCAGTTAGAACAGTTTGAGTGTGACCGATCATTGCAGAGACCAGACACCTGATACCAGGCACCATATGCGCTCTCACTCAAAGAGAAGCAAGCTTGGATGAGCTGTGATGCTTAAACACTGTATTTGATTTCCCTCCCTTTGGCGAATTTGAGAAAAGCTGCTTTTACCGCGCAGTGCCACTCCTCTGGCCTGTTTAAATTTCTAGAAACAATCTCATGATGTTGTTTTTCTGAATAGCAAAAGTGTTCCATTTTGTATTTGTTGTGCTGCTTTTATACTATTGTACATGCAAATGTGGAGGACAAACTGTGAGAGGGTGTCAACACATTGCAGGGTGCGAACAGACAGTGCATGAAAGGAGAGCGAAAACAATCTGTATCTGTTTTATGTTAATATTGGAGGAACTTGTCAGTTTTGATGTGAAACAAAATACGCCCAACTATCTCTCTCTGTTGCACACACACTCACTGAATGCTCAACCTCAGTTTATTTATGAGGATGAATGTGAATTTCTATGAGTGTGAGTCAGACTAGAAGCTGCCACTGTGATGTTTAGTTTTAGTGAGTGAGAGAAAGCCAAGAGTCTCTCTTTCTTTCTCTCTTGCTAATCTATACTATTATAGAAGCTGATTATTCATTTTGGTTGTTTATATAATTGCCACTTTTGACAACTCCCTCATCACAAACAATCACTCACTTAGGCACACACACAAACACTAATATAGTAATTCCTGCACACACAGCATGTAGCCAATAGAAGAATGTTTATTTTATTAATCATTTTTAAAAGGAAATCAAAGTAATCACACAAGAGTTTAATATAAATGGATGTATTTTAGGATTGTTCAAAGAAATTGATGACTGATTCTTCATCCCCATTGCTCATGTCATATGTGCTTGTGAGTCTGTACCTGACGTTTTCTGGAAGTTGGTGTCATGAAATCGACAAATGAAAGCAAAAAGGACGAGCACGATGTGGCTCTGGCTCTTAAAAAATGCTAAATTCACTTCACATGTGTGTGACTGCTTCCCATGGGTCTGGATCATAAGTAGTGAGTGATTAACAGTGAAGAGCACACACTCCCTGTTTATTAAGCCTGTTGTGTAATGGGCTCACAGCCAGAGCTGCCGGCTGTGCCCACCCCACACACTCGTTCAAGAGGATCACTGATACCAAGCTTGTATGCAGATAATCTACCCAGCACAGAGAGAAAAACATGTTGGTAATCTCTGAGGAGACAGATACGCAACACATCAGGGAAGCAGAGCTAATATCAACCTTATCATCTTAGGTTCTGACAAACGCAATGCACACTGTACCAGAATCCTGCATCATTCTCATCACTCCACTAATGTGTATGCCAAAGGGATACACACATTTTTGGTAATGGAGTAGCCAAATTATAGACATGTTGTGCAGAGGCTTCAGATTTCATTGCTGTAACGGGTTACTATCTTAACATAAAGAAACAGTAGCTTAAAGTAGTTTTTTGGCATTCCACTCAATTTTATTTCAAGATCCAGAGGTAACTTTTTCTCAAACTTGTTCTTATTTTCAAACTGTCTCTGGCTGCGTAGGAGCTCATTAAAAGGTAGGAATGAATGTCTACACAATAGCAGGGCAACAAGACAAATCTGACAGATTCATTCTGCCCTGTTAGACATGTCAGCTTAGTCCCCTAAATATCTGTGGGGTGGCACTGCGGAAAACTGCCACTTGCCTCATTTGTTACCCTCTACAAGAAAACTAAATATGACTCTCTCTTTTTCTGACAATCTCGATTCAGCTGTTTTTCATTTTCACTACTGTGTTATCTAATCTGCTACCTTTTTACAAACAGATGATCAAAGATTTTGTTTATTTATGTTGCAGGCATTAACATTTTACTCGCTTTTTGTCTTTTTTTTAGGCTTAACCCTCAAGGCAAGGAAGTGAGAACAGACAAAACAATCAGCAGAGGTCAAGTTTGGACCAGATGATCTTCTGCCCCGGCTTCCGTAAAAAAATAACTTTCTCCTGGATTAGAAATCACCACTCTGGAAAGTGCCTACAGCATCAAGCTAGCAGCAAAGGAGACTAATGCTCATGAACCTTCCCTCCAAGCCTTTCTCCAGAACGCTGCCTCACATCTAAGCTTTGTGTGAGCAGAGAGAGCAGACAACATGGCACTCAGCTCGCAGCCTTGGCCTCCTCTGCTCTGGCTGTGCATGGGATTGCTTCTTTCCTTTCTGTCGCCCATACATGGCAAAGAATGTCCACATTTGTGTGTATGCGAGATCCGCCCTTGGTTCACCCCCCAATCAACCTACAAGGAGGCAACCACCGTGGACTGCAATGACTTGAGGCTCACGCACATCCCTACCAACCTGTCCACAGATACTCAAGTGTTACTGCTCCAAAGTAACGCCATCTCTCACACCAGTGGAGAGCTGGAAGCACTGTTCAACTTGACGGAGTTGGACCTATCCCAGAACAACTTCAGCACTGTGGAAGCTGTAGGCCTCACAAGCATGAAGCACCTGACCACCCTGCATCTAGAGGAGAACCAGATCAGCCAGCTGCCAGACCACTGCCTGGGAAACCTCTCCAATCTCCAGGAGCTCTACATCAACCACAACCAAATAAGCTCCATTTCCCCTCGGGCATTTGCAGGCCTGCACAGCCTGCTGCGCCTTCATCTTAACTCCAACAGGCTCCATGTCATAGACAGCCGCTGGTTTGAAGAAACACCTAACCTTGAGATCCTCATGATTGGGGAGAACCCAGTTATTGGCCTCCTAGACATGAACTTTAAGCCTCTAGGAAGCCTGAGGAGTCTGGTTCTGGCCGGCATGGACCTCACTGATGTACCAGCGAATGCATTTGTAGGTTTGGATAACCTTGAAAGCATTTCTTTCTATGACAACAAACTGGTCAGAATCCCTCAACTGGCCCTTCAAAAAGTTCCCAATCTGAAATTCTTGGATTTAAACAAAAATCCAGTTCACAAAATCCAGGAAGGAGATTTCAGGAACATGTTAAGACTGAAGGAGCTGGGTATCAACAACATGATGGAGCTAGTGTCAATCGACCGCTATGCTCTGGACAACCTACCAGAACTGACAAAGCTGGAGGCCACCAACAACCCTAAGCTGTCTTATGTGCATAGGTTGGCCTTTAGGGACATGTCCTCCTTGGAGAGCCTGATGCTCAACAATAATGCCCTCACTGCCCTTTACCAGCACACTGTGGAGGTGCTGCCTAACCTGCGAGAGATCAGTCTGCATAGCAACCCATTGCGTTGTGACTGTGTCATTCAGTGGATGAGTTCCAACAGGACCACAGTGCGCTTCATGGAGCCCCTGGCCATGCTCTGCACCTCCCCACCAGAACTCAGAGGCCAGCAGGTTCGAGAGCTAAGGCTGCTGGAGTCCCCCGAGCAATGCCTCCCCCTCATATCCCACAACACCTTCCCCAGCCACTTGAACCTCGAGCTGGGCACGAGTGTCGGTCTCGACTGCAGGGCCATGGCTGAGCCAGAGCCTGAGATCTACTGGGTGACTCCTCTTGGGACCAAAATCACAATAGACACTGTGTCAGAGCGGTACCACTTGAGCAGTGAGGGGACCCTGCGGCTGTCTCATGTTCAGGTGGAGGATTCTGGTCGGTACACCTGCGTGGCCCAGAACACAGAAGGAGCTGACACACGGGTCGCCACCATCCGTATAAATGGCACCCTGCTCGACAGCGCCCAGGTGATGAAAATCTATGTCAAGCAGACTGAGTCGCACTCCATCCTGGTCTCCTGGAAAGTCAATTCTAACGTCATGTCCTCTAACCTGAAGTGGGCCTCAGCCACCATGAAGATTGACAACCCACACATCACCTACACAGCTCGTGTGCCTGTGGACGTTCATGAGTACAACCTCACACACCTTCAACCAGCCACTGAGTATGAGGTGTGCCTCACGGTCTCCAACGTCCACCTGCAGACACACAAGTCTTGTGTTAATGTGACAACACGTAGTGCTACCTTTGCCCTGGACCTGTCAGACCAGCACCCGAGCGCGGCTGTACTGGCTGTCATGGCAACCATGCTGGCCTTCCTCAGTCTGGCTACTGTGGGCGTCTACATGGCCCGCAGATGGAAGAGAAAAAACTACCACCACTCTCTGAAGAAATACATGCTGAAGACTTCCTCCATCCCCCTGAACGAGCTTTACCCTCCACTCATCAACCTGTGGGAGGCTGACGGTGAGAAGGACAAAGATGGAAGCACAGAGGGGAAACCCTCTCCTGTTGACACCACACGTAGTTATTACATGTGGTGAGGATTTAGTAAGGAGGCCTGGCTGCCTCTCCAGCAGCACAAAAAGACACACTTTTGCCATTTTGGTGCAAAAGTCAGATAAAGTTGCAAATGTTTTTTTGTATTCTCAGCTTTGCTAATACGAGGCAGAGTGATCAAGGACAGGATTTTTATTAGTATAGCGTATCGCCTTTGTTTGATTCTTTTTATCTCTTACTTGTTTTGGACTCTCCAAGATGGCAGCTGTATTTAGCCTCCAGGTTGTCTTAGTTGCTATGCTCTTGTTTCTGTGGTGCATTTTTGACTCACTTTCTTTTGGGTTAATAATACAGCAGCAGGGCCCGATGGTCTTCTTGCAGCATTAGTGGAAATCAGTGTTTCTTTCTCTGTTTTGTAAAACAGGTAAACTGTTGTGCACTGATAGATAATGGAGTTTGTATGAACTTCAATTAAAAGCTGACAGCGGGGTTTAGACTTGTTAAACTGTCTACTGAATGTTAGCAATTGTGCAGTAATGTTGTATCAACTATACCTTTGAACTTTCTGACTTAAATTGCGAGAGATTAGGATTTTAGTTTGCTGATAAATGTGATGTTAATGCTAGAAATACAAATGTTTGTTAAAACATTTTGAGTTTTTTTTACTAAGGTGCACTAGAAACTTTTTGACCCTTTCCCCATTTACTCACTTATTTTGCTAGACTTCGTTTACTATTTGCTTAGTTTATTATTTTCACTTGCAATATGTATACTGACGAAGTTAAAATAAATAATTTTCGGTTCTTTTGCAGACATTTGGTCTTTTTTTCAATTCCTGTTTTAGTCATACAGTTGTTATATCCTTTCAGTTTAGACAGGCACACTCACTCCCTGGTGATGCATACTGTTGGTTTCATCTGGATTCTTAATCGCATGTCTTTGAAGAACTTAAACCCATCACAGTCCAAAACTGACTGAATCAGCTTTACACCGTCACAGTGCTCAGTGCCCTGAACCATCCTTACAGACAGAGCTCATACTGTGTCAGCTTAACTTCTCAAGCTGGCTATGTACAAACTGGTACATACACTTTTGAGACAGACAGACATATAGATAGATAGATAGATAGATAGATATTTGAGCATGTGCTGCCCTCTGGTGGATGCTACACACTACAACTACATATTAAATCTGTTTGTCTTAGAGGTCAACAATGATGAAAGAGTAAGAGCAAAGTAGCACCTTGAGGTTTAGCATCAATTAACTCAACCTAAGGTTTTAGTTTTTTATTTAATTAGGAAATTGAAAAAGAAAGAGAAATAGGATTGTTTAGGATCCTATTTGTCACAGATTTATCAGTGTTTGCAAAAGATTATATTACAATACTTTACAATCATTTTACAGCAATTCCACAGTGTCATTATACATTGACTGTATAGTTTACATGGACTTTTAGTCTGTATCTCAGCCAGCCCTTTGATAATGGCAGACTGCAGGCAAAGTGATCTTTGCCAATGAAAAGGTCTTTGACCCAAGCAGAAACACTGACTTGAGTTATTCAGTGTTCTCAACAAAGCACAACAAGAAAACAAGTCGCAAAAAAATATAAAGTTCAACAATTTTACATTTCTGAGAATATCTGCTGGAAGGACAGACATTCCCCACCTCCAAACTGTTTGAGGCCCTCTGTTTTTTTAACATCATCTTCAGACGATGGCACATAAAAAAAGCCTCTATTCAGTTCTTTTCATTTGTTCAGTCTACAGCCATCACCGAGGTTAGAGAGCAAGCTGGAATAAGGAATCCTGTGTTTAAGACAAGAAGGTCAGGTCAACGTTGCTCCTGAGAGACACAGCGAAAACCAAGATTAGAGGCTGAGCTGTCCGGAGTGTTTTGGCTTCGGGCTGCACATCGGTATCTGTAACAGTAAGACTGGAGGAGGTGGAAGAAGAGAAATTTACTATCAATAGCTTCATTTTTCTCAGCAATGGAAACTGGTTTGTTACAGTATATTAAAAAAAAAAAAAAAACTACGGAGACAACACACAGCGACCATTTTAGTTTAGCCACCGTTTTATCTTTGATTTCTTATTGCTTTTGAGCAAAGGTTACTCTTTTGCTCATCCTGTGCACATTCATCAAGCATGTCTGACTGTTGTCCTCTCCTCCCTCACATGGTTTATTCATATGAAACAAACAGACCTCTGTGCTTACGACTTATTTTGCATGCAATTAGTCACATTCCCATGGCAACCAATGCTGGTGGCAAGCAAACGGGAATGGTCACCAGTGGGCGGCTCAAATGGTGTTGCAGATAAAGTAAATACACCATATGCGTTTGTATGAGTTCTCTTGTCGTGTCCATGAACATTATGAGATTTTCACACTTTTCCAAGTTCCTTAAATCCAGAACAAGCAGAGCCATTGAACAAGTGGGCAAGTGGCTGTGCATGCACTAGCACAGAAACTACTTAAGCCTCACATACCAGGAAGAAAAGCGAGAATAGGGGAGAGGCTGCGTTTTCCCCTCATAATCAAACAGGTGGAGAGTAAAAGAGAACTCCACTACTCCTTTTAGAAATGCAGACATTCTGAGTGTTTCACAATCAAGACGTTGAACTTTTGATTAAATCTATAGAGCATAATAAGCATTAGAAAGTGTTGACGTGGTTGCCACCCTTACCTTGTGGCACATGTATGAGCCTCCCTTCTTCACCTTGTCTGTGCCTGACGGAGGACCCGTCTGAAAGAGAGAATAATGATCAGACATCAGAGCAAGAACTGAAGCCGGAAGACTCAAAAGCTTAGAGGCAACGTGTTCTTACTGGGTTGTGTTGCCGGTCTGTGGTGTGATGCACAGTCCACCAGTCTGAGGTCCATTCCCATGCGTTCCCCACCATGTCATACAGACCGAAACCATTGGCAGGAAAGGACATCACCTGCAGGGTACAGGGAGAATAATGCTGCATTAATGCAGGTTCTGATTAAGATAGAAATGTATTAGAAACATTATTTCTTCTTAAAGCATGGAAGATGTGCAAGCCCTATGGCTGTATGTACTACATACTTGCATGTATGCCAGAATGAGCATGTGACTCTGAGGGGACTTTCCAAGAACTGACTCACAAATACAGATCATTTACTGTTTAATCTTGATTTACAGGTAGTCCCATCTGTTTTTTTCCATGTTTTTTTCCTATTGCCCAACATGCCATGCTGCTTAGATGAGATAGTAATAAAAAAAAGCATGTTAAATTTGTGTTATTATAATCAGTGAAGCATAAACATCCCTGTACTTTCAGCTAGTGGGATCAGAAGGATGCACTTTCCTTCAGCAGCTCATACCCTTAAAGAATTTGAGTGCATATGTATACATGATTGATACTTCTAAATTGGGGCTTTAAAGCTCCCCCGTAGAGAAAGAGATTGGATTAATATTATCTAATGGTTATTCATTTGATCTCTGGAAGCTGTGAGCTGCTGGTGTGACTTTATCAGCTTATAAAATGAGCTCTTATCTCCAGCACCTTTCATTTCCTGTAGATTCTACAGGCAGTGGCTCAATTATAAATCTGTTTCCAGTTTTGTGACAATGGCTCATGAGCACAGTCATCCTTCCTCCTCCCAAACCTGAAACACGGTGCATCTTTAACACACCCATAACTACAGTACGGCACCTCTCCATGTTTCCTTCTCGGTCTTACCGGTGAGGTTTTGATGTATCCATCCTCTGCAGAGTTATGGTTGGGGAAATCCCCCTGCCACAGGTTGGCGTAGTGTTGTCCTTTCGGGTTCAAATTGTTTCCCCAGGGGTAAAGTCTACATGCAGGGGCAGAATATCAGGAAACTGACATGGGACACACTGTAAGAAGACCACTGCACATGCACAAGTGCTTTGGCATATTTTATAGTCACATAATGAGTAAATATCGTACCTGTCTTTAAGGCCGCCCCTGCAGGCGTACTCCCATTCTGCCTCTGTAGGGAGTCTCTTGTTGGCCCAGGAGCAGTAGGCGACAGCATCCGCCCAGGACACATGTAGAACAGGATGGTCCAGCCTACAAAAGAATAGGTTTGAAGTTAATTACTGAGCTTGTATTTGGTTTAACAGTTTGCTTTTATCAAAAGATACTGTACAGGAACTGATGGGTTCACGTTTTCAAGTCTGTCTTAAAACAATTCTCCCATCCTCATGTGTGCACTGAAACAGCTTTTGGTCTTTTTAATTGTTCCTACTCTCCATACTGGTTGTAAGTAGACATCCCTTCTTACCGTAATTCCGGTGTAAGTGATGGGGGACAAAATCCACAGTCCTTGTTCTGTGCAAAACTGCATTTTGAAGTTCTGGTAAAGCTAACATGAGACTCCAGCAGTCTGAGTTAGATAATCAAGTAGATTTCATCCAAAGTTACAGTCTTTTTAGTGCCAAATTCTCTCTTTGTGTTTCCAGCAGTGTTTCCTTGAAGAGCTGCAGCTGGGGGACAATAAGAAAAAGCAAGAATTTGGTACTAAAAAGACCAAAACTTCAGAAGAACCCACTCAGTCAGAGTGCTGAAGCTTGTTTCGGCTGAACTTTAGAACGAGCACTGTGGATTTTGTCCCCCAGCACTTCCACTGGAATCACACTCACGGCCAGTATGGAGAGAAAAAACAATTGCAGCGACCAAAAACTGTTTCAGTGAACACATGAACATGCCAGTATTGTTTTAAGACTCTAATTCTTGAAAACATTCGGGGGTTTTTAGTATATATAGGGTGTCTTTCTACCTGTCTATGATGTTGGAGTCTGGACCATCAGGGTGTCTCCAGTTGGCCCCTTGGACTGGAAGCCACCAGGGGGCAGCAGCCACCTGATAATAAAGTGATGGTAACAATGGTTACTGACTGATATTAAGCTTCTTCCTTACTTCTCATTACATTTTCTCTCACATACACACTTCCTGTGTTCATCTAGAATTGGCTTTAGTGTACAGAACTGCAATGGTACCAATGGTTTTCAGTATTGCCGCACTAATGGGTACACAGCACCTTCTCAGCCACATGATCAGGCTGCACATGACAGCTGTCTGGCTTTTGTCTACGGGAGGCCTGCTGTGCTCAGACCTCTTACAACCAATCTGTGAACATTCTCAAGGCTCTTAAATAACAGCAGTATATGTCCTCATGTCTATCTGAAGCCAAAAATATGTCCAACCCGAGGCTGGTACTGTGAAGGTTTTCCAGATAAAGGCTTAGTGCTCATATATTACTCTAAAGATGTTCAGATATATCAAAATAATATCACACGAACAAAATGACAGATACACAAGATGGAGACATCGTCTGTCTTCTTCTTTTCTGAAAATGCTGCCTCACATTTCATCACATCCTCCCTGATGAAAAACTGGATATCGTTTAGCGCTCTAGGTACATTGTGCAGTTGGATGGAAGGATTATAAAACTGTTGATTTAGGAATATTTATCTTATTAGATAAATACCTCATTATAACTAAGCACTCTGTATCCCTCTCTCTGCTTCTTTACTATGGTAAAATGCAGTCTCTATCATGTTCCTGGTGTGGTTGGAGCAGCTCAGCAAAAGGACAAAATCTGTCATAGCCAACAGTTCTTACAGTAGGTGTGAAGTGCTTCATGTATTCAAAATATATAATGTAACTACCCTTAATAATTTTCAAATTATTGTTTGGAAATAAAATGTAATGTAGTAGCAACATTTATCTGAACACAGCATGTAACACTGTGATTAAATCTGGAAGACAATGAGAGGAAAACAAAATGAAAATGTTATAAGTAGAATTTTCAAACATTAACAGTTGTCAGTAGAATGAAGTCGGTGTTACTAATGCATTTATTTCCCCCAACATTTGTTATTTATATGAATTTATTAGATAGACAGATCACTAATAATCACCTACAATGCTTCATAGAGGTGTGGCATGAGAAAAAGTGAGTTGTACAGGTTAAGTCAACTGTTGAATAATCATACTTACTGCTTGGGCAATTTGGTTTTTGACACTCTCGCTCAAAAGTCCCTCGAATACAAATGAGTCTCCAAATTTCTCCGCCTAAAAGCAAGGGGATAAAAACATGATGATGCCTATTAACCTTAAAACATTTTTTGTTTTGGTTGGTTTGAATTATTCAATTCATTTTTAATTAATTCATTAAAATACAGTTTATGGTGAAATCATTAGATACAGTAATTATCCATACCTCAGTAATGTATGCCGTGGCATTGACGAAGCTCTGGAACTGTTGGTTAGTGACTTCCTGGATGTCCATGTAGAAGGAGTCCACATGCACCAGCCTCTGAGGGCCCTCACCATCTGCAGGGATGCCGGGGTCATCTGTTCCCATCAGGAACTCTCCGCCAGAAATCAGCACCATCTGCATGCAGCAAATAAACTTTTTTTTTTTACAAGCGGACAAGTGGTCCTATGAATCTAGTATGAAGAAGGTTATAGAATTAAAAGCATTAAGAGTCTTTAAAAAGGCTAAAAATGTAATCTAGTCTCAATCGAGTGCTAACATAGATTTGGGAGTCCATAAACTATAGAAGGCACATAAAACAGTCCTAAAATCACAGCAACAGCAATAAAAGGGTACAAACACATTTGAAAATAAAATAGAATCAGTAAATGTATCAAATAAAAAAGACACCTTAGGAGAGGAGATAATTATTAGATTGACAGTTGGCCATTTACATATTTGTGCTATTTAAATGCAGCGTTCAGATGCCACCTACATTAATTAAATTAAGTGTGTCGTGCAGGGCCTGTCATCTATTATTGCCTGAGGTCTTCAGGACACAGGGAACTCCCATCTGAGGCAGTCAGACTGCCTCACCAGGATTGGCAAATCCCTGACTGTGATCTTTAAATAGCAATGTAATTGGTAGTGCTCGTTGAAGGACACACTGGATAAAGCACATTGTATAAAGCACATTGTCCTCTCTCAGTGTAATCTATAAATCTATAAATAATAGCGAACAAGGAAATAGAACTACGATACCAGTCAATGCCACAAACATGCAGTCTGTGTCTGAAACAACAGCAGTTTAAAACAACTGTTGGAGAATAACTTGCAGAAAATGTTGGCTCATCAATCCTTTTATATTCCCTGCTTGGTACCCGGTTGAGAAGAGCTGAACAACTGATTTAGGGCTGCAACTAATGATTATTTTCATTATCAATTAATCGATTAGTTGTTTGGTCCATAAAATGTCAGAAAATGGTGAAAAATGTTGATCACTGTTTCCCAAAGCCCAAGGTGTCATCCTCAGATGTCTTGTCTTGTCCACAACTCAAAGATATTCAGTTTACTGCCATAGAGGACTAAAGAAAGCGATTAATTTAATAGTTGACAACTAATCGATTAATTGACTAATCGTTGCAGCTCTAAACTGAGTTGCAGTGGAAAAACTGTGCTGTTGACGGTTTCAGTGTCTTTGATTAAGGGCCCTTAATACTTGGATACTACATCAGTGCTGTCAGACTGAATTTCAAATGAGAACTTGTATGCACTGTTTTTTACAAGTTTGACTTAAAAAATGTATGTTTAGTTTGTCTAATGTGGTCTGAAAGGGTGTCATTCTCAACCTCTGCACCTTATCGTTAAGTTGAAGTTAAAAAAGATATAGTGGAAAACATTTCAGGAAGTCTCAGAAGGGGTCTTTGTTGCATGTTATCTTCTCCTTTCCCATGTTCTCATGTCTTCTTCTCTGCGGTGAACAGTCCGATAAAAGGCAAAACAGCAACAGATTACCTCACTCTGTATTCTCTTCTCATCTCCTTGAGCCTCATGCGGACTCTCATTGGCGAGTCTGGAGTACTTGTCAGCTGGCTCTACAGCAGCCGTCCTGTCCTCCACAGGCTCCACAGCAGCGGCTCTCTTCAGGTTCTCGCAGCCGCAGCCCGCTGCTCCCTGCGGGGCGGCGGCTTCTGGCTGAGCTCTGCATGAACCCTGAGCACACGACGCTTCGATCACACAGCCAAAGAGGAAAAACACGGCAAAATTGCGCACCATGCTTGCGGGACAAGGCTCAGGATCAGCGCATATTATCGCTGCTCTCACTTCCGCAAAGTCACGTGGTCAGTCAGCTGGCTGCAAAATGTAACTATTTCCTGCCCGAAGTGATTATTTGTAGTTTATTTCTATTAAAGCTTATAATTAAATTGCAAATTATAATTAGGGCTTGCAAATACAGCAGATGCCAGTTGTTTTAATGTAAATACAGTTACTTGAAAATATCATATATTGTCATATATCATATGTGCCATAATATGTTGCTGTTTGACAGTTTATATCAGTTTATAGTTTTTCCCCCTGCATTATAAAAATCAAAGCTCCCCGCTGGGAGTGACGACACAGCTCGGATTCCCCTAGGTGATGGGATGGGACCACATGGACATCATTTCCCAGCTATCAACACTACGGCCGCTTCAGAAGAAGAAGAAGTGGCAGTGAGCCAAGCAGCTCAGCCAGCCAGTGTGCTGCCTGCCTCAGTGAACACAGCCCCGGAGCACCGACAGGCGCGGAAAGGGTGATAGAGCTGTCAAAAAAAAACCCAAACTGGATTATTACAGTCGCTGACGGCTGGATCTCACCCCCACCCCGGGCCCCGGTGAAGAGGAGAGCTGCAGTCATGTTGTCTTAGCCGGTCCAGAGAAAGCTGAACACCCGAGCGTTTCCCACAACCGAGGTAAAGTTGAGCGTACAACTTGTAGGCTACAGCTCACCATCCTCTCTTCCTATCTCTATCTGCCTGCAGCTGCTGGAGGGGGAAAAAAAGATTTACTTCGCTCTCCTTAAATGGTTAACAAAATGCTCGCAGCTCACGAGCTTGTGATGTGCTCGTTTTTAACACAGAAGTGACCGAAAACAACATAGACAGCGAAGCCTGACTTCGGTAATCATTTCGGACTGCTGGGAAACTGTGTGATTGCGGATGCGGATTGAAATGACAGCCAAGCATTGGACGCGTTTACTCAAGTTTTATGCGTGTTTCAGCGGTCAGATACACGGGTCTGTAAGGGAAGATGCGCGCTTTTGCTGTGTAACATCATGATTTTAAACTTGCAACAGGCGGCAGTCAGCCAGTTTTTCACGATTTATCAAAAAAAAACAACCCAAAAAACAAAAAACAGGCAGATAACCCGAGTGAAGTGCCCACATATCAGCCTCAGCGGCGGTGACCTGTTGCAGGTGCACAAACCTTCCTGCTCCTAATCATTAACTGTGCAGCTCTAAAGCCACAACACAAACAGGCTATACAGTAACATCTGACAGAGAATTTTCCTGCAGCCTCTATGCAAATCCTTGCAGGCAGAGAGTAGCTCCAGTGTAGGGTAGGCCTACTCAGGGAACCCTCTGTTTTAAAATTGCACTGCCACACAACTGGGCTACATGAGTGTGTGTGTGTGTGTGTGTGTGGATAGTAAGTGATTGTATTGACAGGATCACATCTGCAAATGCAAACTGAAAGCCACAGGTGAATGCTCAGTAATTATGGGAATGTATCAATTGTGTTACATAGTTGGAGCTGAATATTATCATGACATAATTCAAAATAAGGATGCTTCTGCTGCGTTTTAGACTTTTGTGATAATAACACGTCTGATGTTGGGAACACAATGTGACTTTTTATGTACATTTTTACTCTTTTCCTCCGCTGTAGGTGTTCCCTGTGTGTGTCCAACATGTCGGACAAGATGTCCAGCTTCCTACACATTGGGGACATCTGCTCCCTGTATGCAGAGGGATCCACCAATGGTTTCATCAGCACCCTGGGGTATGTCCATCTCACTGGCTGAACATTATGCGTGTGTGGGCCCACTTCACACTTTTTTCTCTGTTCTGTTGCAAGCTGACCATCATTTTTTGGAAAAAAAGGAAGTCACACGAGTAGTGGCAACTGCTCACCCATTTTTAGAAAGTCTGATTTAGTGAGAAACATCAGAAAGAGCTTTTCCTTTTGATTCTGTGTTTGCATGTTTGCGCATGTCACAGGCATCACTTCCCAGAGTCAGTGACAGAACGGGATTAAGTAGTTGAGGGGAGATAAACGGGTGTAATTTTGGAGTTTATCCAACAGAAGAAAGCAGTGAAAACAGTGAGAGGCTTTTGAAGTGATGCTTTGGCCATGACTGACCCCACCACCACCACCACCACCACCACTGATAGTGCTGGGAAAAAAGGAAATATATGGGCGGCAAATGCACAGATGACGATAAAGTGTGTGTGTTTGTGAGAGTCTGGCAGGAGTGGGTGTGGAGGGCAGAGTTAGAGGGAAAAAAACAATGAGGTGGCGCTGTGTACAATACTACACACTAATGGTAAAACTCTGTTTTTTACAAGCCACTCAATCACCCACACAGTCGCAGCAAAATTGTCTCCATCAGTTCTACCTCATATTTGGAACACAATAAAAGCAGGTCTGATTTTCTAGAAGTGAGATGCATATTGATCATGTACTCCATCTATAGGGGTCGCAGAGTGGCCCAGTGCATGGATGTATTGGTCTTAAAATATCACTGTTGCAATATTGATTCACACTTGTTCCGTTTAACCTTTCCGCCTCTGTTCTGAGGGGCAATAAGGGAAAGCTTGCATTAATGTTTTGCTGGTAGAAACCACAAGATGATCGCAGGAAGGTGCAGTGTATTGTGTCTAGCATCAGTACTGTAACATCAGTGCTGTCTGTGCTATCACTGTCCAGGACCCCCCCTCCTGCTCATGAAAAATGGAATGACCTACAGCAAAGACTGAGTCACTATAGAGACATTGTGGCCTTTCTCGAGTTCCAGCGCTTCCCACGTACACACACACACACATACAAGCGCACGTATTTATTAAACTGTCATGACAGTTTTGGCCAGGAGCCATCCCCTCCACGCACAACCACCAACTCAGCAGCCTTCTCCAGATCATCTGCCCTTAGAGGAAGAAACCGAGGAAGAGAGAAAACTCTTTGAGCGTTATAACTTCTCCAGCTGAGCAGCACTCCCAGCTCCTGTTTGGTAACTGGAGAGGGAGAGAGGGCCCTGTTTGCAAATTAAAGGTGAAAAATGTAAAAAATGCTGCTTTGTACAGCAAGCCTTCTGCGGTACCTGTCCTGTTTGTTCAAAGGTGTAACTGTTAAACTCGTGTTAATGACTGACCGCTCTGACAGGGATTAGCAAGTTATGTGCATTGTCCACACACGCAGATGACCGCACACACATACTGTATCATTCCCACTTAATGCTCCCGGATATTTTCTCACTTTTTATCTAAGTCTGCAGCCTTGTTCCTTGAGGTGTACAGACTGGCAGAGTAGACGGGTCTGTTTGGACAACTGTAGACATTCCCCGGGAAGAAGGCCTGAAATGGATGTGGGATTTGGCCCGTGTCCAGACTGGTGTTATTCTAAGCGAGTAAAAGCTAAATTTGTCACCAGAGATTCCAGCCTGCCCACAGGTCATCTAATCCAGAATTATTTCCTTATTGTGTGGAGTGGGGGAGTAAATAAGATGCAACTATGTGAGAGCTCTCAGTGAAAATGGGAAACAGCAGTAGAGTTCTGTACATGCAAAAGCTTTTGTTGGGAATACTTTGTTTGAGCCACCACTGTGTTTAACACACACCCAAACCAGTTTACACACAAACCCACAGGGATTATAGAGACGCAGTGGCATACTCAGATACCCGCGTAAAATAACAATGTCAATTCATCTCCATAAACCCCAATTTTGATAAACAATTAAGTAATTTATGAAGCAAATATGCCAAACCGTTACTACTTCCAGCTTTTCAAATGTTACGATCACTGCTTTCTTTAATTATGTTTTTGTTTCATGTTATTGTCAATTAAATCACATTTGAGTTTTGAACATTTTTAATGGGAATTTTTCAGTATTTTTGCCATTCACTACATTCAATTATTATTATTGAATTGAAAACAAATAAGTCATAGATGAATAAATTATTATTGAATAGTCTGCTGATTATTTTCTTGATTGATCAATTAATAGTTTAGTCTATAAAATGAAGAAAAATTGGAAAACTAAATGCCCATTACAGTTTTCCAGAGTCCAAGGTGACATCTTTAAATGTCTTGTTTTGTCCGACCAACAGTCCAAAACCCAGATAAATTAAGTTTATTATCATAGAGGACTAAGAAAACCACCAAATATTCACATCTGAGAAGCTGGAACAACTGAATTTTTGCCATTTTTGCTGAAGAAAATGACTTAAAAGATTATTTGATCATCAAAATTGTTGCTGTTGATGTTCTGTCGATTGATTAATCGACTAATTGTTTCAGCTCAAGAATAAATAACAAACATATCATAGCTTGCAGCTCTACTTTATTATGAAAACCTGGCAGCTGGCCAAGCCATCAGTGATTGGTTTTATTCAGTCATAAGACAAAATGTACATAATGTACTGTGCAAAAATATTCACAGTATGCTAAACAAAACACACAGACAGAGCACAGATTGACTAGTTACCATGGGTGGGTTTACTGTATCTAACAATGTTATTATGTGTCTATATCCATAGCTTGGTGGATGACCGCTGTGTCGTCCAACCCGACGCGGGGGACCTCAACAACCCTCCGAAGAAGTTCAGAGGTAAGAGACACAGAGAGTCGACTCCCCTCGTCCTCCTCCTGAGGCCTGACATCATCACACTAACTGCTGTCTGTTTATACTCAGGGCTCTGCGAGAGAGAGCTGCTGCTGAATGTGTTATGCTGTGTTTCTTTGGTGACAGCCACAATATCTCTGCCCACTGGACTTCAAACAGGGCTGCCTTTGACAATGTTAATGGTGTGTGTGCGCGCGTGCGTGCTTATGCATCTGTGCATGCGTTTACAGCCGTGCGTGCGTGCGCGCGTCTGTGGAGGTAGAGGCAGATGGAGAGAATCAGCTCTGATGTTGATTTGCTAGGAAACAACACACTTGAAAAGCTGCTTTTCAAACAAAAGCCTTGAGATGCCTCTTTGGGTGAACCAGCTATTATTAGCTCCCATACAGGAAGTAGAACTCATGACCCTCGGTTCTCAGGCTGGAGGTTTATGTCTCTGGGGAGAGGCCTGGCCCGACATTGTACAGAGAATATGAGTGTATTGAAGGCTTGTGTAGCATATCTTGCAGGTTCTTGTACAAAATGTAACAGTACTTTTTCTTGGCCCCTGCTAAATAACTATTTGATTGAGAAATGCAACATTATTGGACTGTTGCTGGGTAAATTATGTCTAGATCAAGAAAATATGTATGACCAAAATCTTTGCAGTTTTTTTTATGCCTGTAGATCCATCAAATACACTGGCCTTTGCAATGTCAAGCAACTTGATTTAGGAGTGTTGTTTCAGTTTGACTTTGAAGCTTGTTGGATAGTGAGCACTCCGCAGACACATGCTCACACTTTGCATTTAGGATGCTATCTGCTGTCTCAAGAGTATAAAGAAGATTGCACTGTATTTAGAAAGAAGAAAGCTTTGATGTGGGCGCTGCCCTCACAGCTCAGCTCTTCAGTGGGTCTCTGGTGTCCCAGGACAGGTTATCTCCCCCCCTAGAGACAATCGCTGTCACCACGATAAACACGGACTGCAGACTGATACCTCCACGCCTGCCGCAACGTGAAAGACGAGTCTCTCGCTCTGCATCTTTGCTGCTGCGTGTGTTTCCACAACTGTCAAGTTTATCCCATAGACCTGGACAGAGATGAGGGAATAAGTGGCAAAAACATGCCAGTAGTGTCTTACATCTTTATAAATATATCATCTATACTATCTATACTTCATCCAAACCATGACCACCAGTCATCCAAGCATAATCACAGTATTTTGCAGTTTAGTTCATTGTGTTCGCATGCCTCTGCTGTAAACAGGCTCTACAATTAAAAAATATAGATTAACTAACATAGTAGCATCCTTAGCAATTTAGCTGGACTCGGGCAACATGTGTGCATCTACCGTATGGGACCAGAGAGAGGCAATGACTGAGTTTAAATCATGCAGTAGCCAAACTGTTTGTAGATTTAATTCTGCTCTTTTGTATTACTATTTTGGGCAGCAAACATGTGATTGTAGTGAGGGAGATGCCGATTGGCCCACTTATACAGGAAGGCTTTCACTAATCACTTTGCCTCATTTAATCTTCCATCCTCCCACACTCTGTTTTCCCTCGACTCATTTATAAAACCCATCACAAGGTACAGTGTGTTCAAAGTAGAAGTCTTGTTCTAAATCTGACCCACTGCAGGACACTAAATGTCACTAAATTTGAAATTATTGGAGGATATCTTAGATATGTAGTAGAATTTTTAAACTGCCTTTTTAATATTTTTTTAATATCCATGAAACAAACAAAAAAAACACATAGGGAAAATTAAATTGTGGCTAAAGTTTTACGTTCCAGAGATTTTTTCTAATTGTATATGTGTCCCTACAACACACTTGCACATAAGCTATGAGTGCTGTTAAAGTGGCGTTGGTAACTCCGCCACCATGTCAGCTGGTCTTGACCAGAAGAGGCCTTCATGTCACTGTGAGAGGCCTCTGGAAGTCTACCAGAAGGCAGGAAGAGGTGAAGATGGAGTACTACATGATCATATGGAAAAGGACAACTAGAAGAGCTTACAATGAAGCCATACATAGTCTGTAGAGATTGACATTTGCAAGGAGACATCCGGGAAAATAATGTCACAAGTATTAGCAGAGGACATTTTGTTTAATTGAGTAACACCTGCAGAGGACTTCACAAGTCAATAGATCTTTTTATATCAGGCATTATGACTCATCAAACAGAGGTATAATCAATGACTTTAACAATGGCTGCATTCCTTTTAGCTGTGTCAGTTGCAGGGCCCTGGTGCTGTGCACGCTGGCTCATGGGTGCAGTTAAATGGAACAAAGCCATCATTCATGTTATTAATTCCACCTGTGCTTTTCCTGCCATGACAGGCCAAATGTGCTGGAAATCATACAATAATCTTTTTTCACAAAGGATATTTTGACTTGTCACAGTAGGAAAAGCACAGGTGTGAAGTCTAAAATTTATAATGGTGGAATTTCATTTAGCTGCTTCAGTTTCAGAGTCCTGGTATTGTGCATGCTGGCACACTGTCACACTGTCATGGCTTACTGGGACACCAGAATGGAATAGAGCCATTGTTAATGTTATTAGTAACACCTGTGCTTTTCCTGCTATGACAAGTCAAAATGTCTGCTGTGAAAATGGACTATATGTACACCATTTGACATCAATCAAACAGGGACTTCAGAATGCCACTGCTTAACAAAGAAAAATGCAAAATGTCTATCTAAAGATTTTATACTTATGTATTTCATCATGTTTCTGGAGCTGTCTCACCACTATGGGCCATTCATCTTAATTTTGTTCTAGCTGTGAGCAGCGTCTCTGTTCCCTTCGTGCACTGCATTGTGGGACGATTGTCAGATTTTTAGTATGCATACTGGCTTTTGTCAGTACACTTAATTGTACCCTTAATTTTGTCAGTTTCGAGTGTGAACACACACATACTAAAAACCTGCTTAGAGTCAGTATACAGTATGGAAAATAAGAAAGGTATTCCCTGTTGTCTTGATGCCTTCCCCTGGTACAGAGCCTCGGTGGTCAGACCTACATACATCACAATAATTTATAACTAATTCAAACCTGATACAAATTCTCTAGTTATGGATTTATAATGATTTGTTTTTGCCTTATTATTATTCTTTTTTTGGTATTTCATCGGTTTGTCTTAACAGTAACAACCATGTAAGTGGTTTATAAATAAAGTGTGTGAGTGCTTTGAGAACCTCATTTATGTGAGTTTTCTGAGCCACTCCTGTAGCCAGATGAGGAAGTATTTGCCTTACAAACTTGAACTTGCCATATAACCCTCAAGAAGTGTGAAACGTTATTAAAACCAAACAAGAAACAGGTTTTTCCTTGTTTAAACATCCACAAACACAGTCTGGCTAAGTGTGCTTACATATCTGTATTTTCTTTTCGTTGGGATCTTCTACTTTGAGTCCTCCGGGTGCCCTCTGGCAGAGCAAACGCTCCTCTGTTCCTCCTCATTTGGGAGGCTCCTCAGCTGTTTGAGAGGGACACAGTTGTGCAGAGATAATCCTCCTTAGCGGACGCTAGAAGGGCACAAGGCCAGACTAGCCATGTCCACATGCAGGGCCTTTATACTGTCATTGCTGAGGTATGCTTAACATTTCCTCCTAATGTAAACACAAGCACTCTCCACACAGTCACACTCTCACTCATGTAGTCTGCATGCATACGCTGAGACATCAGGACGCAGTAGCCTTGCTTTGTATTTCACCCGGACAGTATTTGAAATACCGTTGCACACACACCTACACGCTCAGATAGTGCACTGAGTTCACTGAGCAGCTTTCAGCACACCCAAGGCAGAGAGAGCCCTGTAACAGTGCTTTGTATTAGTTGCTTAAAAGAATCCTCCTTTGCATTATTTGTGATTTATACGTCATCACTCAATTGTTTGAATGAATTGTCTAATTTGAAGTTGCCATGGAGGCAGCTCTTTTTGTTGTGTGTTGAAGTGGCAGTGCAGATTGAATGCTGCATTGTTCAAATGTCATCCACTTTTAATTTCCCTTTACCGAATCATCAATCACCATCCTCCGTGTCTGTTTGTGGTCAGCAGGCTGTTCACATATTGTTAAAAGACTTTGAGTGGTTTATTGTTGCAAAATGCTTAAAGTAGTTTATTTTTCTAAAAGCTGAAAATTGACAATGCATACCAAAGCTTTATGCAACCCAGTAGCACTGACACACAATATTGAACACAGAGACTATATGCATATACAAAATGTTTGATGGTTGATTGAGTTAGGGGAGAAGGTTGACAAGGGCTCAGAAATCTGAAACAAAACACAAAGAAGAAGGCACCAAAGCATCCGATGCTTGTACAGAGAGATGATGTAACAACAAGATCTGATTTTACTGCTTGTTTGTTATCAGCCTGACATTTTTATTGCCAAACCAGGAGCATGTGATGGCCATTATAGTGGATAGTGTCTCCTTGTCCTGGCTTTACATGTCTACAACTCTTGGGTTGTTTGTCTTTCACTTTTTTTGTCGTCTCATTTCACATCTCATCTCCCGTCTTAATTTCCTCAAATGTCTTTTGCATGTACACGGAAATATTTAAACCCAAATTAACCCCACCAAACTTTAGAGCATTAGCCCAACTCCCTGCCAGCGCCTGTCTGTTGTCAGCAAAAAACACTGTTGCTGTCAGAGACACACTGCAGACTAGTTGGGTGGTTCATATGAGATAAACACCAGAAGCAGTCCTGTCTTTAGTCCCTTCCTCTCCTAATAACCACATATGTTGCTTTCCTGTCTATTAAGAGAGGAGAGGTCTTGCAGGAAACAGTCAAGGGAAGCTGTTGTCGGTAGACCCATTCATTGTCTGAGATGCACTACAAGTGATTAGTTGCTTCCTCTATAATATCTCCGACAGGATAAGAACCTTGGAGCGAATAGCAGTTTATACAAGCCAGATCATTGAGGATCTTGTTGATTTAACGCAGAATAGAAGAGTATTATACAATGTGTGTCTCCAGGTCCTCTGCCGGACTGATGTTGTCTAATTACAGCAGAGGACAGGAAGAGCAGCTCAGATCTCTTACAGAGGTACAAGCAGGCCTCCCTGCTTGTGTTTAAACACTGATGACTTCTTTGTGATGTGGACATGTGCTTTAGCTGCTTTTATGACAGGGTAGCAGGCAACGTGGAGGAGATGAAGTAGAAGCGTTAATTTGAAGTTAAGTGTGCCATTGTGAATTCTGCAGCTCTGTGTTGTCACACAGTAGATCTAATAGAAAGCTGTCGTGTGTGTTGTTGCTGCTCATAAAGTGTCAAAGCATTGTGGTAATACTGCTGTCTGATAAAACTCCCTCAGAGATAAATCATCTCTGTTGGCCTAACATCCTCTCAGTAGTTTTTCTGGTTGCCAGGGCTACAAGCATCTTCCTCTTGATCCTCTTAAATCTGGTAAAGTTTGTCAGTGACTGCAGGATTTTTTATCATCTTTTTGTTGAACTTTTCGTGTCAAAAGTGAAAAAGTGTTAGTGATCTCTCTGAGTCATCTGTGGCCCTTGTGCAAGACCACTCAAAGCAGTATTGCATGACACCACTGATATACCACCACATCGATAGACAAGGTCTAAAAATCATGGAAGCTCTCATCCAGACATGTTTTAAGGCTTATAAAAAAAACTTTGCTTGTGATAATAATTAGTGTCTTATATGTTTTTTTTCCACAAAAAAAGTTTGATTACCCAGTTAAAAATTCAATCCTTTTAAAGGACTTGAAGTGAGTTTATTTCTTCTTACCTAAAATGTATGAGTTAATGTTGTGAGATTTTATATAATGATTACATTTCAGTTGAAATGGAATAAATGCTATATATAATAAATGTTTTGATGTTTATTGTCTCATCTCTCTCACATCATGATGATTTTCAGGACTGTAAACAAATAAGCTGGTACACCTCTCCATGACAGTTTATCACATTAAAAGGTGTTGCTTAAAAACACAACAGTCATCACTGCCATCGTCGTGTTACTTGCTAAGATGTTCACACTTGTTTCGTGCATGTAATTAGCACTAAGCTACTGTAGTTTCACTTTTTGTCTGTTCTTGCGTAAAGGCGCTGCCATAATCTGACACTGTCTTTCACAGTGCTGAGTCAGTTATTCTGTACACAGCAGTGTGTTATTATGAAACTCTTTGGGCTTATCTCCATGTGTTGTGATGTTCTGTAGGATCGCCCTGTTCAGCATACTGACCACTAAAGGTTTGAAGTCCTGCCTAGTCATGCTAAACCTACTGTACATCACTTTGACCATATGTGGGCTTAGCACAGGGTAATAGAATACTAATAATTGTAGCTGTAGTTGGAGACTTGAGACCTAGATTCAAGGCAGACTAAAGTCACAAAAAAATGAGGACTTGAGACTTGACTTGGACTTGACTGCCACGTTGAACTTCAAAAAGCTGATCTGACTTGAGACTTGAAAGCAAAAACATTCAAGTTCAACAACAAGAAAAGAAAAAAAAAGGCCCTCCATAGCCACACACCTTGTTACCTTCATACACCTTGACTGAAGGTAACAAAATCCGCCTTCCAGCACCTGCAAAGCACAACAGTTGCCTAGCAACTGCTCACAGCCAAGAAATAGTTTTGCACATAATTACCCATGAAACGACAAATTATAGCTTTTGGACTTGGGTTTTTCTATGGATTAAACAAATGAGCTATAGCCTGTTAATTTGTGTGCTTTACCTGTGCTGGTAGATTATTATGTTACCTTCAGACAGAGCCAAGCTGTTTCCCCTGTTTCCAGTCTTTGTGCTAAGCTAAGCTAACTGGCTGCTGGCTCTAGCCTTATGTTTAACGGACATAAAGTGGTATTGATTTTCTTATCTAACTCTCTGCCAGGAAGCAAATAAGTGTGTCTCCAAAAATGGCGAACTTGCGCTTTAAAAGGATACTCCTGCAATTTAGTACTGCACTTCATAAGTTGGACGACTTATGAGACACTGACGGAAGAAAAGAAAGGTCAAAATAAAAGTAGCAGTTGACAAGATATTCTAACTGTTCCTCCTTAGGGTGGGACCAACGTTTGAAGCTGCACTACCCATAAAGCAACTCAAATACTCTGATGATGTAATTTTCTCAGACTTCAGAAAGCTCCCTCCAGACCACAGAAGACACCATGCAACTGTTTTCACAGACTGTGTGTAGGCTCCTGCTTACAAGTAAACTGATCTTCACTTGTAAAATCGGTGGTGTAAAAAATGCCGTAAACACAGCTTTGAATAGATTAACCATTGACTTACAATTTGCTTAAAAGGCTTGTGACTTTCCCTCAAGGACTTGAGACTTGTTTGACTTGAGACTTGATTTGGCCTTGCCCCAAAACCAAACAGTGCTGGTAATGTTTATAGTTTTCATCATACAGGGATACATGACTTTAGGTTAGCATTTATAAGTAAGTGCATACAGGGCTGCTAGTATCAAAGACGGCTTTGTTTATGAACTGAAATAGATATTTTGAGTGCTAAATAAAGCCATGTTTATTGGGAGGAGGTTCCGGTAGTAAAAGATTGTTTTAAGTAGGAAGAATTTTAATGAATCATTGAGTTTTCTGCCTTCTGGACCGGTCCCGCCACTTCCTCTGCCCAGTGACCCCAGAAGGAATTCTCACCCCAGATTTCAGTATTACTGCACTGACATGTTTTCTCTCCCAGCCGACTGTGATTAAAGGTGAACCTTAAGTGTGGGCTGATCATTTGTCACACACTGCACTCATATTGCAGCTGTGATTGTGTGTTTAGAGTATGATAAAAGGCCTGTGTCAAATTATAGGGCAGCTCACTCGTCAGACAGGAGCTTCCAGTGTGTGTGTTCATTTTCATTCGGCTTTTTACGCTCGCTAGTTTGATCCAGTTCTGGCGAGAACTTCATCAACTGCTTCTTCCGCTTGTGTGAACGTGGGAAACGCATAAATACACATTTATTTCCTCTGCAGCACTAAATAGCTCCAGTTTTTTTTTCTTTCTTACCCTCTCCCTGATTCACATTCTTTCACTCTCTTCCTGTCTTCCCCATTTCTCTTTCACTTCCTTTTTCTTTGTTGTTCTAACCGTACTCTAGGCCAAGCTAAAGTAAACCATATCTGATGAGGGGGATGAGGGGGGTGGGCGAGAGGAAGATTTGCGAGATAGAGACCATTAACTCGGAGGGAGAGAGTGGTGTGTGAAATGGTTAGAGGAATTCAGAAGGGAGAAGGAGGGATGATAGAAAATCGAGGGGAGAAGATAGGGAGTCCCCACCCTCTTCTCTCTCCCTCTGTCATCCCACTCCCCTTCTCTTGGCTGGCCTTATTTGGTCATGTTACTGAGGCTATAGCAGGAGGAGAGAGGGAGAGAAAATGGGGGAAGGATGGACAGATTGTTCTTTTTCCTCCTCTTTTCGCCCTCTCGGAAAAGAGAGCTTTGGTTTGATGAGAGGTGAAGTCAGAGGAAAGCCAGGACTCAGGAGGAGGGAAGATGGGCAGAAGTTTTAACTCTGCAGGGAAAATTGTCATTGTCAAACTATGCTTTCAGCTTTCGTAAAAGTCTCTGTGTGCTTCAGTTGTGCAGCTTGATACAGAAGAGGAACTCTTCTGGGACAGAAGAGGAACTCTGTTACGCTAAAACTGTGCCCACATGCAAATTGAGTGACTGTTTTCCCCTCCCGGCTGGTTTCTACAGTATCTATGAAAATGAGCAGCACAATCAGAGCCTGCTGACGACAGCATCATCTCAGCGTTGCTGCGGTTACGAACTCTCACTGACCACAACTTATTGCTGTGTCACATCATAACACACACGCACACACACACACACACACACACACACACATAGAGGTTATTGTGCGCTGTCAGATACCCTACTCTAACCACGGGATGTAACCATATATTACTATACTTCTGTAACATGGGTTATGCACACACACACACACACACACATGCACACGCACACAAACACATGCTTTCATGTCCCTCATTACTCCTCCCCGAAGCACACAAAGCCCTTTGATCTCCATGAAGGAGAATAGTGAATATGCGTTTAAAGTGCAAGCACACACACAAGCATTGACGTGTTCACAGGGAGGAGTGTGTGAAAATAGTGTGCGTGTATATTGTTTGGTTATCAGGTCTTTGAATACATCACTTAACATGTCAGAGAGTGGTCACTTGATAAGTCAGGCCCGTCGTCTATTTTTTAGTTTTTGTTGTAGATTCAGTGTTTGCTGAACATCTTGTATCTTTAGTGACATATCTCCCACACTGCAGCACTGACCTTTCCAGGCTTCACTCACAATGCATCAACATATTTCTCTTTTTCTGTTTTCTCCTCTTATGATTTACACCCATGTACCATTCTTAGCTGTAAACACTGTGGTTAGCCTACTGTTTATTGTTTAAGTCTCTTTTTTTCTCCTTCTCTGTGTATGCACCGCTTCATATGAATATCCATCTGTATGCCTCCATCTCTCTCTTTCTCTCTCTCTCTCTCTCCCTCTCTGTGCTTATCTCCATCTCTATCTGTGCATCTTTGTCTCTATATTTATGTCTGTCTCTTTGTCTAGACTGTCTGTTCAGGCTGTGTCCCATGAACCGCTACTCGGCCCAGAAGCAGTTCTGGAAAGCAGCGAAGCCTGGAGGGAACACGGACACAGTGCTCCTCAACAAGCTCCATGTAAGTGAAGTGACAACATGTCTACCTCCCTGCAGTCACTACAGACCAGCAGACCAGTGCGCAACACACAGACCTGTCCTCGGGGCTCACAGGATAAAGAGAAAGGACAGAGTTGCATAAGATGAACTTTTCTTTTTAATCTTCAAGTTTAGTTGGTAGATTTGTGTGAAACTGAATGCAAAGCTACACAGTGAATGTATAGAAATGTTGATGTTATGCGCTGTGCTGTTTTGTATTTTTGCTGAGGTAGGATTCTAAAGTCCTTTTATAGACATTTCCGAAGCCTTTCACTCCTACTGTCCTACCTTTCTGCCCTCTACACTCTCCTTTCTCTCTTTCTGCTGCGATACAATACCATTTAAAGCAATCTGCTATCTGACCGCACAGTCATAAAATGGGAGATTGCAATCTCTCCTGTGTTTCCATGGAGATGTGAGCCAGAGTTTTTGGTTAAAGCCCCTCTGTTGAAGCGTACATTTTTTAGAACTTTGTTACTACTGTGCTTCGTTTAACAGCTGACCAATCAGATTACTTCTCACCACATTACTGTGTAAAACTGGTATCAGTGAACAATGTTGCAGTTAGTAGGAGGATTTACTGTCTTAGTTTTTGACCATATTCCTCTTGTTATTTCATTTTTGCCCTCCAGCATGCAGCTGACTTGGAGAAGAAGCAAAATGACTCTGAAAACAAAAAACTGCTTGGAACTGTAATTCAGTACGGGAATGTTATTCAGGTTTGTTTCTCTGAAATAGTTATCATCTGCTTGGTATTTAGTCAGATAAACTTTGTTTAGACTTCTACAAAGTTCCAGTCGAGCTGAGATTGCTCTGACATGCCATCAATACAGGTCATATAATCTCACAAATTTTCCAAACACTTCCCACTCCCAATATTAACCCCTGAATAAAAACTGAAAACATAAATTGCATGTTCTACTGTTACAATGTTGTGATTTTTGGCATAGGCCCAATGAAAATGAAGGAGGCTGAAACCCCCTGCAGTCGTAGTCAAACCACAAATTGATTGATTGATACAAGTATACCGTAATGCATCCTGAACAGAGAATACTGGAGGTGGGCTCATAAATGATTGATAATATTTCATAACACACATGCACAGTCATTATATAAGCCACAAAATATTAATGTCATAACCCACAGTTAATGAAGTAAGAACGTTCATTGCAGTTATGCAAGAAATCAGTGGAACTCTATTAGATTTCTTGCCTGTTGCATGACATTACATTAGTTTCTTAAATAACTCTAATAGCAGTAATGACAGTATTCATTTCTTGCGGTGCCTTAAATGCAAGCCGCTTTCTTGTACTCAGTAGTACACCATTAGAAGCACTTACTCATCTCAGATTTCAGCACGTCCATTTGTCTGTATTGTCTTACGCCGTATCTTGTGTCTGCGCAGCTCCTCCACCTGAAGAGCAACAAATACCTGACAGTGAACAAGCGTCTGCCTGCGCTGTTGGAGAAGAACGCCATGAGGGTGATGTTGGACACTGCTGGAAATGAGGGCTCCTGGTTCTACATCCAGCCCTTCTACAAACTACGCTCCATCGGGGACAGTGTAAGTCATCACATGTATGCATCTGTGGGCATGGTGCATTGTGGGAACTCCATACTGTACTGCCAGTAAATGTCAGGCAAAGCAAAGGATAGAATCATGCCTGGATGATATGTATTTTACATTTTAAAGCATGTACTTTTTAAAAAACAGAAACAGATGTTAATCTTTATGGCACTTCTGTCTTTAAAATTGAGTTACTAATTTGCATATACAGTAGTAAATCAGTGTTATAAGTTTAAGACTGCAGAGTAAATGTCCAGACCTTCAGGGCACAGGTCTTCTTTACCATCCTAAGCCTCAATGTGAGATGTGAATCACATCTATCCCTGGATGGACCTGTGCCAGCGGCCAATTGGTGTTTACCTGATCACAAAGCTCTTGTTGGCACCATCTCGTCTTCCCTGCAGCAGGAAATATAGTGGGCTGGTGCCCAAGGACAAAATGAACCACGTCATAGACTGGGCTCTGCTAAGCTCCTCTCAAAGTAGGTATGGCACAAGGCCTAAGCAGCAGGCCTTGGACAAAAAGAAAATTGGAGTCACTCCATACCTGCTGAGAACAGACAGAAGACAGTGCTCTCTGACCCATACCTACTGTATATGCATGTAAGAGAT
>NTHP01000364.1:315123-330893 GCA_003416845.1 Oplegnathus fasciatus | reverse complement strand
TGGAAGGGTACCCTAGAGGGCACTTTATCACGTTTTCTCCACTGGAAGGGCACCCTAGAGGGTCCTTCATCACGTTTTCTTCACTGGAAGGGCACCCTAGAGGTCCCTTAACCACATTTTCTCCACTGGAAGGACACCCCAGAGTTTTATCTACCACAGGGGCATCCAAAAGGGCACTTTTGCGGCGTTTTTCTCTAAAATGGGGGCCACTGAGTCCACCAGTGAGTGCAGACTGCTTGTGTTTATATTTTGCTTTATATTTGATTATGTAATATCTATAGGTTTGCATTTACATTTCAGGGATGCCTGAGAAAAAGAATGCTGCTCTGTGTTTGCAGTTATTGGCAGCATTGGCAAGCTTTGATTGAAGATGCAGTGTGTCATTTCAAACATTTCCTATATATCATATATATCCTGTTATTACATACTACATTATGTGCTATGTAGTATTTGTGCTCCAAACACAATCTGCAATCATAAATAAAAATATTAAAATGTGCTTTCAGGAACTCGTATGTGCGCCTCAGACACCTGTGCACAAACACATGGGTTCATAGCACCAACCAACCAATCGACAAGGAGGAGGAAAAACCTGTCATGCTGCGTGTGAGTTAATTTGCGCTAATATGTAACAGTATATCACTACTAAACTGTTGCAGCTTTTGTCACGATTAGATTCTGTACATGTCTGGGTTTATGAAATTTCATGAGTCACCAAGGGGTTACCAGTAATAAAAATGTAAACCAACTGTAGTCAACTGAAATAGCTTCTGTGTAACCCCCTCCATCCCTGCGGTGAAGTTATGGAAGTGCCCTGTACATACAAAGTTCTACATTTCTTTTCTGATTCAAGATTGGCACCTCGGCACTGAAAGAGGACAAGGAGGCTTTCGCCATCGTGCCCGTCTCCCCGGCTGAAGTGAGAGACCTCGACTTTGCCAACGATGCCAGTAAAGTGCTGGCCTCCATTGCTGGAAAGCTGGAAAAAGGCACCATAACACAGAATGAGAGGAGGTATGAAATAGTAGTGGTGCCAGATTGTGAATTTCCAACAGGTAACAAGGTACTCACATGTTATCGCTTTGTGTGTCTCTTTTGCATGTTCAATCAGAGCGGTTACCAAGCTTCTGGAGGATCTGGTCTTCTTTGTGGTGGATATTCCCAATAATGGACAGGATGTTCTAGAGATCATGGTCAACAAACCCAACAGAGAACGACAGAAACTCATGAGAGAACAGAATATTCTCAAACAGGTAATGCCTTAATACAGTAACATTTTGAACAAACTCTTTAGATGTCTTGAGCGTGAACTTGTTTGAACCTCACTGAACTCCCCTTAACCTCCTCCCCCAAATCTCTGTAACACTCCTTAACGTAACTCAAAGCGGCATGGTTGTCAGGCCTGCTATCTGTATCGGCATGTTCTTTTGACTTTAACTGCAGCATGGTTACAATTGTCACAACCTCATCCCTATATTCAGATCTTCAAGCTGCTGCAGGCTCCATTCACAGACAGTGGGGACGGGCCCATGCTGCGACTGGAGGAGCTGGCCGACCAGCGTCATGCCCCCTTCAGACACATCTGCCGCCTGTGTTACCGGGTTTTGCGTCACTCTCAGCAGGACTACCGCAAGAACCAGGTACAGTTTGTCAGGCCTAAAAGCCTGCTTTATGAGGACCACCACTGTATGACGTGGGTGCATGTGCCACTGGAGTTTGTGTAAAGGGGCATTCCAAATTCCCTTGATTAAGTCTAATAGGAAGTGAAAGAGGCCTTTGCTGTGTAGCAGCTCTGACATGATTATCAAAACAAAAAATGCCCTGAACCTGAAATGTGTAACTGATTGTCCTGGTCGCCCCTTTATCAAATTTTCTGCTAATACGAATACACAGAGCCACAGAGTGATACGAGCTCATCCTATAACAAGTTCTTGTAAATGTGAAATACAGCATTCCCATTTTCTAAGAAAAGTCGGTTTCTCTTAAACACATTACAGTGTAATTGTTCGAAGGGGTCATTTAATTAAGCTGAATAAGGAGGCAGTCTTTTCCTTGTGAATATGCTCTATTTTTCTGCACGCAGATGGCATGCATCAGTCAATATAAGTAATGGATATAGACATAACAAGGTTAAAGATGAAGATAAAGGGGCTAGGTTGTAATATGTGCCACCTTGTTTTGATTTGCGTACGCTCAGGCTGTTTATCTGTCTGTCCCGCAGGAGTATATAGCCAAACAGTTTCGCTTCATGCAGAAACAGATCGGCTATGATGTCCTGGCTGAGGACACTATCACAGCTCTGCTCCATAACAACCGCAAGCTGCTGGAGAAGCATATCACTGCTGCAGAGATCGACACGTTTGTTAGCCTGGTCCGCAAGAACCGTGAGCCCAGGTTTGTGTGCGTGTGTCTGTCTGTATGAACACCATGAACACGGTCAAAATAAAAGATGAAATGATTTGCAAGATAATGTGTTAATAAGCACCTTTTCATACAGTATCCTCTCTACATGTATGCACACAATAAATTCACTTATACTACTTCAACCACCACAGCCAGTAACTGACAAGTAGAAACATTCAACATTTTATTTTAACATACAACTTTAAGATGTGAGCTTAGATATCACTTAAATTGTATGTTAAAATGTCTCTTTACTGTTACACATCAGTATACATGTAGTGTACTTAAGGTGGTCAAATTAAAGTCTGGAAGGATTTTTTGCTTTTGTAGGCTGACATACTTCTGGGGCTGATCTTGAGTTTTTTTTAATAAAGCATCATGGGTGATTGAATTTTGCATATCTTGTGTGTATGTGCGTGTGTGTGTGTATGTGTGTGTGTGTGTGTCCAGGTTCCTGGACTACCTGTCAGACTTGTGTGTGTCAATGAATAAGTCCATCCCTGTGACACAGGAGCTCATCTGTAACGCAGTGCTGGATCCAGCTAACGCAGACATCCTCATAGAAACTAAGTGAGTAGCCCCCTTCTACCTCCACCTATTTCTGTCTTATCCTCCTCATAATGCCAATGTGCACTATGTAACATCCACAGAGGGCATAAAATTAAATTCATTCCATTAACTTCTTAATCAAATCAGCTATTAATCATTAAAAAACAATATCTGCTATCAACAGCTGTAATTTGTCATATAAAATCAGTCCTTATTTTAAAGCCACCATGCATGTCTTAGAAAGGTGTAAAGAGGAGTTAAGGGATGCAGTGCTGAAATGATTAGATGATTAAATAATTAAAAAACAGTTGCTGATGAAGTGTATGTTAATCAACTAGATTAACATGCACTTTATCAACAGCTGTTTTGATAAATCATTAATCTTTTCTACTTTCCTTTGTTTCATATTGTTGCAAATTTAATATCTTTTGATTTTGCTACTGTTCAATACAATAAGCTGTTGAAGATCTCACTTTGAGCTCTAGAAGAAGATTGATTAGTATGAAAATAATTGTTAGTTGCATCCCTAGTGGGATGTATTTAAGATGCTGATACATCTCTACAGCAGTGCAGATGTGTTTTCTAGGCTTGTCCCATCCTTTTTTTTTTACAGCTTCTGAGGGTAATGGTAATGGCATTGGCAGTCATTGTACACTATTCCTAATGCTTCTGTCAAAAAATGTCACAAATTCTCACTCATTTGTTTCAATCAGCCTTTAACAAAAAAAACCCTCCTCCTGCAGACTCGTGCTGTCGAGATTTGAGATCGAGGGAGCGCCGCTTGGGGAGAACTCTGTGGAGTCAGAGGAGGATGAGGAGGAGGTGTGGTTGTTCTGGAAAGACAGCAATAAAGAGATCCGCAGTAAAAGCATCAGGGAGCTGGCCCAGGATGCCAAGGAGGGCCAGAAGGAGGACCAGGAGGTGATCAGTTATTACAGGTAGTTACTGTTACTTGTGGTTGTCTGGGATAAAGGGTTTAGGTTGTTCAGGCACATTTTGCTGTTTAAAATTATGACTCTACTTGTGTGTATTTCCTGCTACAGGTACCAGCTGAATCTGTTCGCCAGGATGTGTCTGGACCGCCAGTATCTGGCAATCAACAAGATCTCTGGCCAGCTGGATGTGGACCTGATCTTGCGATGCATGTCGGACGAAGACCTGCCCTATGATCTGCGAGCCTCCTTCTGCCGCATGATGCTGCACATGCATGTGGATCGTGATCCTCAGGAGCAGGTTACGCCAGTCAAATACGCTCGACTCTGGTCTGAGATCCCGTCAGAGATTGCCATTGACGAGTGAGTAAATGGAGAAAAAATAATGGATTGTTCATTGTAGAATATTTCTCTTATGTGATTCTTATATGATTCATTTGTGCTTTTTTGTTGTCCTGTTGTAGTTATGACAATGATGGAACATCTAAAGATGAAATTAAGGAGCGATTCTCTCAGACTATGGAGTTTGTTGAGAACTACCTGAGAGATGTGGTGTGTCAGAGCTTCCCTTTTGCAGATAAAGAGAAGAACAAGCTCACCTTTGAGGTCAGTCTTGATATATAACCACGCTCATGTCATAGTTGTCACGTTTTGATGGTAAAATCAGCAAACCTATTTAATTCATCTATCTTCCACGCTTAGGTGGTGAATCTGGCCAGGAACCTGATTTATTTTGGCTTCTACAACTTCAGTGACTTGCTGAGATTAACCAAGATCCTGCTGGCTATTCTAGACTGTGTCCACGTGAGCACCATTTTCCCTTTCAATAAGCTGGACAAAGAAGATGAGAGTAAAGGTATGAACGCCGTGGTTGCTCAGTGGGGGGGAGGCAAATATCTCACGGACATGTGGTTGATCTTTGTATTTGTGCATGTTTGTGCTTGTTTCCAGGCAGTAATGTGATGAGGTCCATTCATGGCGTAGGAGAGCTGATGTCCCAAGTGGTCCTGAGAGGAGGGGGCTTCCTTCCCACAACTTCAAACACCAGCTCCAATGGAGACACAGTCAAAGCCCAGACTGAACCTGAGAAACAGGACATTCTGGTCATGGACACCAAGCTCAAGATCATTGAGATCCTGCAGGTGAAGGACATACAATGTTATACTTACAGTAGACACTGTATACACACAATGCATATATCAGACACATTCCCTCCATCCTCCACAATATTCACATAAAACTCCTGTTATTTTCTGTCCTGCCCTGTAGTTCATCTTGAATGTCCGTCTGGACTACAGGATCTCCTGTCTGCTGTCTATATTTAAGAGGGAGTTTGATGAAAGTAATTCCCAGAGTGAATTATCTGTAACTGGAGCAGTGGAAGGGCCAAACAATATGCCAGGTGAGGTTAACATATGGCTGCGTTTTACACAAATGTGGGGGCCAACGAAATGAACTGTTGGCTACAAATATCTTTTTTTGATTCCAGGAGCTTTGGATTTTGAGCACATAGAAGAGCAGGCAGAGGGGATATTTGGCGGGAGGTAATCCCAGCTTCAATAAAGAAAGAGTCACAAAATACAAGAAAGAGGATGTGTTTTCATTTGAGTGTGCGCTGTGTGTGTGTGTCTAGTGAAGAGAACACCCCGCTGGACCTGGACGATCATGGTGGCCGTACCTTCTTGAGGGTCCTGCTCCACTTAACCATGCACGACTATCCTCCTCTGGTGTCCAGAGCCCTCCACCTGCTCTTTAGGCACTTCAGCCAAAGGCAGGAGGTCTTGCAGGCTTTTAAGCAGGTATTCAACAACCCATCTCAAAACTGAAGCAATGAAAACCATACCTGCTTAAGTATAATTTGATGTGCATTTGATACTTTTTACCATTGTTACACATGCACAACGGTTGATACAAAGTGGGATCAGCATCATTTTGCCAGTCCGCTTTGTCTGCTCTGTACTTTATATTGTAATGTGATATATATTCACAGGTCCAGCTGCTGGTCACCAGCCAAGATGTGGAAAATTACAAGCAAATAAAGTCAGACCTGGACCAGCTGCGCTCTATCGTAGAGAAGTCTGAGCTCTGGGTGTACAAGAGGCAGGGGCCAGACGAGGGCATGGATGCAGGAGAGGGGCTCTCCGCTGAGCCAGAGCATAAAAAGGTGCAGTATATAGCGCATCAAAAGAACCACACACTTTACTACAGTAAGGCCTTTTTCTCTGATGCATTGTTTCTGGTGTTCTCTGTAGGGGGATTCAGGGGGCACAGACAAACCAAAGAAAGCAGAAAGTACCAGCAGTTACAACTACAGGGTGGTAAAGGAGGTAACTATCTTACTTTTAAGAATGGTTAACAAGCTTTTATCTGCCATGGAGACTTTTTTACACAAAACTCACCCCCTCACATTTTCTGTCTTTCTTTTCTCGCTGTTCTCTATCAGATTCTGCTGCGGCTCAGCAGGCTGTGTGTCCAAGAAGGTCTGTCAGGTAGGAAGAGCAAGAAACAGCAGCAGAGGCTGCTGAGGAACATGGGAGCTCACGCTGTCGTCCTCGAGCTCCTCCAGATCCCCTACGAGAAGGTATCAATAGTGCAATGTTGTGAAGGTTTGTCCACTTTTACACAAAAAAGCACGTCATTTATCTTCACCATTTTTCCCTCCAGGGAGAAGATTTGCGTATGCAGGATATCATGAAGCTAGCCCACCAGTTTCTACAGAATTTCTGTGCAGGAAACCAGCAGAACCAAGCCCTGCTGCACAAGCACATCAATCTTTTCCTCAACCCAGGGGTGAGCAGTCCTGCCAGGCGACGCACCACTCGATACCCACAGTGTTACTATTGAAAATCGCAGATTTTGACTTGAAACAACATCATTCTGTTCCAGTACTCCTCTCTTGTTTTTTCCTTTGTTCAGATCTTAGAAGCAGTCACCATGCAGCATATCTTCATGAACAACTTCCAGCTGTGCAGTGAGATCAATGAGCGTGTGGTTCAGCACTTTGTCCACTGCATCGAAACACACGGCCGCAACGTCCAGTACCTCAAGTTCCTCCAGACTATCGTCAAAGCGGAGAATAAATTCATCAAAAAGTGTCAGGACATCGTCATGGCAGAGGTCACACCTTGTTACCACCTCCCTAATGTTGGAACTATGCTACAGTCTCCTTATGTCCTGATGTAATCATGTACATCTCTTTCTCCCTGCAGCTGGTGAATGCTGGCGAAGACGTTTTGGTCTTCTATAATGACCGCGCCTCCTTCCAGACACTGGTGCAGATGATGCGATCAGAGCGGGACCGCATGGATGAGAACAGTCCTCTGATGTACCACATACATCTGGTAGAGCTCTTGGCTGTCTGCACAGAGGGCAAGAATGTCTACACAGAGATCAAATGTAACTCCCTGTTACCACTGGATGACATAGTGCGGGTGGTGACCCACGAGGACTGCATCCCTGAGGTGAGACAAGCCTCAGACAGAGAGCCGTGCTGAGGCTTTGAGGGCTATGAGAGAACAATAAGCCAGTTGTGGAGCAGACTTGGTCGGCGCTCTGTAAATACAGAAGCTTAAACAATTGTCAATGCATCTAAATGCCATGCTTTTAATTATTACGTGGTCACATTCACAGTAGCATAATCAGTTAGTATCTATCATGATAAAATCTGATTGATTTTCTCCCATTATCGTGCATTAAAGCAATAGAATATGATCCATTGCTCTCAAGGCCACATTCATGTGTTCAGCTTAATGTTACACATGGTGGACTTGTTATTGTCGTGTATTTTCACTGTCCATTTAAGTTTTTTTAAAACATTTTTCTTTCCATTATCTTTAACATTATAGCTTCTGTATTGTGTGTACTATGCAATGAAAAGAATGCATTCATAAAGCACTATCTTTAAGGGGTTTTGTGCATTAATGTTGGATCATTTGATGATTTTTGCCACCCATAACAGATTCTACCACGACTGGTACTTTGTTGCATTTGACTCTGAACCCTCCTTGACTGGCAGCACATTTTTATATTAACCCTAATCATAACCTTTCAGGTGAAGATCGCCTATATTAACTTCCTGAACCACTGCTATGTGGACACTGAGGTGGAAATGAAGGAGATCTACACCTCCAACCACATGTGGAAACTCTTTGAGAACTTCCTGGTTGACATTTGCAGAGTAAGGAACACCGGGGCCTCTTTATGGCAACTTACTTATCTCAGGAAATGAGGATTGTTAAAATGCATGCAATTTTGTTACGTTTCGGTGTTTACAGGTGTGCAACAACACCAGTGACCGTAAGCATGCAGACACCGTTCTGGAGCGCTATGTGACGGAGACAGTCATGAGCATCGTGACGACTTTCTTCAGCTCGCCTTTCTCTGACCAGAGCACCAGCCTGCAGGTACAGTATTTCACCACCAACTATCTTAAGAGTTACAATGCAACACTGTGCAAAAAAAAAAGCAGTTACGTTTGAAAGCATATACAGTAGCTTTGAAGTGCTGAATGAATGTGAAAATGAATCCAAGGGACAACAGCAGCTGTGGAAATGTCAGTCACACATGCAGAGTTGCACTCAGTGTATGGTGACAAATACAGATGTAATGTTTCCTCATAGTCGTGTCATGACCTCTGACTTTTACAGTATGTTTAAAATGTCCAGTGTTAAAAGGTCATCTTTAAATGACCATACCATCTGAGAGAAAGCCTTTTCTAAGAAAGAGAGATACAGTAACATGAGATAGATGATAGATGGTTGAGATTCAGGCTTTCCTCTCTCCTAATATCTACAGTACATGTGAATGCTGGCTAACCTCCTGCCTATTAATGTTCAGCATGTGTTGTGCTCTAGGTGGCCATCAGAAAGAATGTAAGTAAAGATAGAATATGCATGAGCTATCCCATGTAATTGTGACCAAATAGCGTGACTCTCCAGAGAAACTCCTCATTTAAAAGCCTGACTTTTAGATTACAATCAACCCATCCACTGCAGTGTTCTTCATCTTAAATGCTTCCTTAAGTGGTAAAATCAGTGCTTCTGTGGAATTTCTGAGAATTTTCTTCCTCTGATTAACGTCATTGCGAGTGGTTAAGGAGAATGAATGTTCCCCATTCTCTTCCCAGTTGTATGTGTTAATCAGAGTTATGTTAGTCATGGTCCTCTAGAGCTAATCGGATATTACAACGTTAAGACCAGTTAGTCGTGATTGTGGTTCCTGACATCCTGTTGTGCTGATTGATCATTTCCTTTGCAGATACACAAAGGAAACTAGTAATGGTAAATAGTTTATTCACAAAATGCATATTTTCAGTGCTCTATTAATGACTTTGTGACCAGTCACTTGTTCAAATAATAATAGTCCTTTCAGTCAACTCTAATGCAATCACAAAAGAAATGTTTTTGGACTGTCATGATGATTTCACACTTTTTACAAACAAGATCTCATTGTTTTACAAATTCAAGGTTTGCGTTATAAAGCGCTTTACATGTCTCCAGGAATGACAGCTGTGTCTGAAATGTTTAGTAATGTATTTGGAAGTATGTGTATGATGCCTCTGGGTTATTTTCCGTGCATGTTTTATTTCTTCACTGCTTGTATCCTCTGCTGCAGGCCTCTCTGTTGGGGAAAATATTGCAGGTATTTGTTGCAATTTAATTCCGCAGGGAAAACACAGAGTTGGGTGTTGCAGATTCTTGTTGGGTGTAAGAGAAAACTCTTTCCCTTGTTGTTTACGTATGTGTGAGTATTCTGAGATGAAAGTTCAATAGAACTGATTTTCACCGGGCTAGTTTGGGGCGAATGTCTGCTCAGGGATTGATGGGTCTCCTGGAAAAGTAACAAACCACCACTGAGTGAGCATGCTGCTCTGACTACAGGTGCTGTCACATCACTGTGTGGAGAGGTGTGTGTGTGTGAGATACTAAGGCAAAGCTTATGGTCCAGATTGTTGGTACTGTAGATGACAGATGGGTATCTTTCATGTTGTTGAGGGACATCTTTCTTTCAAGACTAAGACTAAAGTTAGATAAATGTAGTTAGATAGATATCATAATCTACAGCCTCTCTTTTTCTCTTGCATCTTCTTCTCAGACCAGACAGCCAGTCTTTGTGCAGCTGTTGCAGGCAGTGTTCAGGGTCTACCATTGTAACTGGTTGATCCCAGTCCAGAAGGGCTCTGTTGAGAACTGCATCAAGGTGCTGTCTGATGTCGGTAAGATCCTCCTCAACACTCACATCAACTTCTAAAAAAATCCTGTCTCACAAGCCTTTACTTTTAAGGTCTAAATAAGTCCATCATGTACAGTAGGTTTAACAGTTTGCATTTGAAGTCATGATTCTGATGGTATTTATTGTTAGTAAAGAGGTCTGAGCAAAAGTTACTGGAGTTGATTTATTTCTGTGTCTGTGTGTACCTGCCAGCCAAAGGCAGAGCAATAGCCATCCCCGTGGACCTGGACAACCAGGTGAACAACCTGTTTGTGAAATCCAACAACATTGTCCAGAAGACGGCCATGAGCTGGAGACTTTCTGCTCGCAATGCTGCCCGCAGGGACTCTGTGGTGACCGCTTCACGGGACTACAGGAACATCATCGAGAGGCTGCAGGTACAGTGTTTGTGCACATTTGTGCTCACTTATGTGTGTTAAATCATTCAAGCAGTAAGGGTGTTTCTTTTTCTGGACCGTAGGACATTGTCTCAGCTCTTGAGGACCGTCTGCGCCCGTTGGTCCAGGCTGAGTTGTCAGTTCTGGTGGACGTGCTGCATCGGCCTGAGCTGCTCTTCCCCGAAAACACAGACTCACGCAAGAAGTGTGAGAGCGGAGGTTTTATATGCAAGTAAGCCCTGAAAATACCTTCTTTGGCTAAATATGCCTATTATTGACATATGAGTAAGTGTATTTATTATAAATGAGATTTACGAGCTGATGTATCGTGCAGGCTGATCAAACATACCAAGCAGCTGCTGGAGGAAAATGAGGAGAGACTGTGCATCAAAGTTCTGCAAACGCTGCGAGAGATGATGACAAAAGATCGTGGTTATGGAGAGAAGGTAGGAGAAACTGCCGAGCACAGACATGGTGGGGTGATATACTTCATGAACACGGTGTGACTGTTTATTGTGCTGTACATAATGTATAAATACAGTTATAAATAATATATTGAAAGTTTGTCCCTTTTATTTATTTTTTCCAAATGTATTTCAACGCTTGTGCAGACATGTGTAGGATTTCATTTCAGAGAGAGAAGTCAACTTCTCAGGGAATAAAAGAGCCTTGCCTCACTTCAGAGAAGACCAATCTAAATACAAACACAAAATGATCAAAAAAAATTGAGTTGCAAAGTATTAACACAAACACACAAAAACAGCAATATGAGATATTACATTATATATCCATGTAAGTGTAGTGCAGTGGTAGAATGTAACTAAGTACATTTACTAAAATACTGTTCTTAAGTACAAATTTGAGGTACTTTACTTGAGTATTTCCATTTTATGCAACTTTATACTTTTATACTTTATACTCCACTACATCTCAGAGGGAAATGTTGAACTTTTTACTCCACTACATTTGTCTGACAGCTTCAGTTACTTTTCTGATTACAATTTTTCAGACCCTTCCTGTCCAGTGAACAGCATGCATCTCCAAATTTGGTAATTTTGAATTTGAGTGTTTCTGATAAACTGAAGGATGAGCATGGATTAGCTGGAAAATACATCGTCACAAAGCTGAAAACAGGCTGTTGACGAAATGAATGAATGAAAAGTTGACTTTTTAGAGATACAAGCTTCTCACAGGACAGCGACGCTACAAATCATATGATGATCTTATAGACCATGATGCATTGCCGTAGATTAAACTACCAACAGTATATATAGTAGTTAAAATTAGCTCAACTTTAAACAACTACAGCAGTGAAATGTAACATACACATTAATGCAGCAGCAATATTAATCCAAAAACATCATATAATAGTAAAACACTGACAGGGACCATTTACTGCACTTTTACTGTACATCTTGCTGATAATACTACTGATAATACATACTTTTACTTCAGTAAGGTTTTGAATGCAGGACTTTTACTTGTAGTGGAGTATTTTCACAGTTTGTTATTAGTACTTGAACTTAAGTAAAGAATCTGAATACTTCTTCCACCACTGGTATATACACAGTGTATGATTTTGCAGCCCGACAGTATCAGACACACACACTCCTGACACACTAACTGCCAAGAGTAACCTTATTTTGAAGGGAATTGGCTTGTTCCTTGTGTCACATTCACCTCTGCAGTCATTAAGGCAGGACTGCTCACTTCTCAGAAATGCTCAGCCACACTTACCACTGTATGAGACTGCACTAATTCTGCTCACTGTGGGTAACATCCATTCATAAATGCCATTTCTTCTGTGCTACTGAAGTTGAAAAGTATATCCACAGTCTTAACTCACTTAACTAACATGTCATGCTGTATCATTGACCCCTGCTTTAGCTTCCTCCGTCCTGTGTTGTTATCTAACCCCTTAAACCCTCTGTTCTCTTTCAGCTCAGGGCCTTTGATGATGAGATGGATATGCCTAAGGTTGTTTCTCTTTTTCTTCTATTCATGCCCTTCATTCCCATTCCCTGCGCTGCTGTCTGTTATGTCTGTGTAACACTAGTAGTTGTTCTGTAACTGTACTGTAGCAGCTGCTGTGGCTGTAGTTAGCGGAGGCTCAAGGCACAGCTGGTAATAAATAGTGGTAGGCTGATTCTGTCTTACACACCTGCCGCGCTGCCTGCCATAAACCGGCGTGCGGATCAACTGAAAACGGTGAGAAAGAAAGAGAGAGAGAGATACTGTAGCGAGGTGAGTGCTGTGGCTGTCTGTGTATTGCTCAACAGGGTTGTGTTATTTCAAGTTCAAAGGTGAGTCACTTGCTGGCTGGGCAAACTGCCGGCCCTGCATTTGTGTCTGGACATTTACATGCCCTACTTTTTCTGCCAACGTAAGCACCATATCAAGTAACAGTCATTTTGGGACAAATTTACTGTATATTTTAGCATTAACTGCAGTTTAATACTGATGTCACATTTTATTTTACACTTATTCACACAGCATGAACACGAGAGGTCATGAAGCTAAAGGCTGAATAAATAAAAATAAAAGACTTGATTAAAGAAAAATAAGAGACAAAATGAGCAAAGCAATGCAGCAGTGATCAGCTCATGATCATGTTGATTTAAACGAAGGGTAAAGGAATGCAGAATATAATAATCAAATGACACACATCGCAAATTAAATGTAATGACAATTTCTTTTTAAAACTTTAAAGGGATAGCGAGCGCTCAGTAATATGTAGGTTGGCATTCCATATCTGTAACTGGCCGTGTCTGGTTTTACAAAAAGCAAGGTGAAGATAGTAAAGCCATAAAAGCCATATTACTTCCTTCCCTCTCTTTTTCTTTTCATCAAGGTGTTTTATTGTCTCTGTCAATGTTTCAGCTTTCTGTAGGGTGTTTCCCCTGTATCTCCTGTAGGGGCCAATAGGGGGCACTGTGACTGTGCGCGTGCTGTGTGTGTGTGGGGCTGTGAGGGGCTGTGGCAGTCATTGAGGCTGTGTCCTAGTTTTCCTTGCCTGAGAGCTGCACGATTCCTGGGCCCCTGCCAACTCTGGGCTGAGGTTACATAAGAACCAGGCTTTTTTTTTTCCTGGAACTCAGCCCCTCCGCTGATGTGTGACCTTCAGCAGTAATTGCCAATAAAAGTGTGGAGGAGCTGTTTACCCACACTGCCATTGTGTGTGTGTGTGTGTGTGTACACCTGTGTGTATAAATGCAAGTTGCAGTCATATGGGGGTGGAGGGCTGTTTGAATGAACGTGTGAGAGAGAGATGATCCCTACACACACCTGTTAAATGTTGTATCTCTGTCTGCACATGAAAAGCAGCTCTGATGTAAGAGTGGCAGTTGAGTGGAAACCTGCTCCTCTCATCTCCCCCCCCCCATGTGCCAATCTTCATTTTTCTTCTCTCCTCCCTTTCGGCTTTGCCCCTGTTAAATCTTTTGTGACACAATTCCTCAACTACTCCAAATCCTTCCCACTTCCCACTCACACCCTTTCTCACATGGATGCAAACACACACCCACTCTGTGTAAACTTAATGAAGTTGGCTGTGAGTGTTTGCGTAGGTGTGATATGAAAGTGCGTAGTTGGCGCTCGTCTCCTCCGTTGCCCTTTGAGTGAAGCAGAATAGACTAGTATATTATTTAAGAGGAACAGGGTGAATGTGCGAGCTTGCTGAACAGGAAACATGGCCGAGATGGTGTATAGTAAGATTCTGTATATTAAGTTGTTATCAAGGCTTTTTTTGAAATGGAGATAGCAGGAGATGTATTTTTGACCTCCCCAATGTATGCATACCGCACCGTTGCTAAATGTCAGGAAGGTGATTATCAGCTGAATCCATTGCTCTTTGGCTGCCAGACTTATGTAAGAGCCAGAGGAGTTCAGGATACAGAGTGTTGGGCTTTTACTCACAGGCTCCCCTCTTCACCTGGCCTCGTGTGCTTGTGTGTGGTCTGGTTATGCAAGCCCTCATGTTTGGAAGTAAGACATGTTTCATCCCTTTCACCTCCCTGTTCCTTTCCTTGGCGAGCTTGTTGGTGGATGGCTTTAGAAGAAAAGTCAACTTTTTGACTTTTTTCCCTTTTATCAGATAGCATCTGGCTTGCTTTTTGATCTACTCTACACATTTTCTTCCGCACTCACAGCGGCGCTTTGCCCACTCGGGTCAAGACAGAAATTCATTTTTACAGTGCTGGTATAGAAGTAGGTCACACTGAAAATGACAGGGCACAGTCTTTTAATTTAGTCTGCATTTCTGTCTGCACATAACAAGCAGCCGAGTGGTAAACCCCAGCGTCCATGTCATTCAGCGCCGGTTTAAACATGACTCAGCCTCAGCCTGCAAAGACACAAAGGCGTGTTTATTTACGCACTTTCAGAAAAAAGAAATTTACCTAAACATAAAGTAGAACGTACTCTACGTGCATGTGTGTGTGCGCACGCATATTTATTTCCTCTATTGTGGAACTGAGAGGTGCAAGACTGATCAGGGGTTTGCCCCGGGGAGTTTCCAGTTTGGTGGAATGCACTGTAGTCGGGGCGGATGTGGCAGCTCTGAGGGGTTACTCTGTGGTGTCTATGGTGAGACTGGGGACGATTAGCTGCACATATCTACTCTGATCAGCATATTGCTTTGTGGTTTGATGTGGTGACAGTGAGGCAGTGTCCACAGACTTGTGGAAGATGTTGCTCTTGTGAGCTGTGAGTGTGCAGCCCCCTGACCTGCTGCTGAACTCTGCCCTACTATTAAATCAATTGTTGTGTGTGTCAAAAGTGAGTTTTAAGTCTTGACTTGGGACATGATTTGGATTTTTAGTGTCAAGACAGACAGGTGATAAGTCGAGGACAAGTCACAGACATTGAGTTTTGCTCGTCGACAAAAGCACTGGAAATATTGGAAGTCATAAAACCAGCCCTGCAAGGTTTACAGAGCAAGATCTGCGGTCAGCTTAATAATGTAGCTTTTAAATTATGCATGCTGAAATGTCATCATTTGCATTTTGTGTATTCCAAAGCCTTTATGTGAGTATATTCTGTGTTTTCCCTTTCTTCTTTCACACTGTGTCTATGTCTGTCACTTTCACTTTCTCGCTCTGTCTCACTGTGCTTTTGCCCTGCCACCCACACACCGACAGACAAACTCCATCCCTCTCTCTCTTACCTTTTATCTTTTCAAAACACTATTCATCACTGGCCATCTACAGACGGGTGACAAATTAAAGGAAAAACCTGAATGCTTGACCCCTACAGTGAGGGGATCCGGTGGCTCTGTTAT
>NTHP01000364.1:276696-311829 GCA_003416845.1 Oplegnathus fasciatus | reverse complement strand
TGGTGGCCCAACACCTCACTAAGACACTTTATGTTGGTTTTTCCTTTAATTTGTCAGTTTGTAAGATAATCTGAAGGATTTAGTGTTCCCTTATGGATTGAGATTCTCATAATTCTGATGCTTCTTAGCTAAAAAACACATTCAAAAACCCATTAAATTATCTGAAAAAAAATGCAAAAAATGCATTATCACAAGCTTTATTAACTATTTTAGAGATACATGGTTCTCAAAGGACCAAGTGTTGGGCTGGGGGCTGTGTAGTTGTTTTTTAGCAAGTTGTGAACAGATGTCTTTTGTAAGGGCAGCTGTACAGTATAATTATTGATCCAGGGTTAGCCTTGCTACATAAGCGAAGTCCAGAGCGTATTGTAGCTTGTACTGCACTGTTTAAGTGGCATTTCCTGTCTGAGTTTGCCTCCAATTAATATTGTTTCAATAAATGTAGTTGTTCTTTCACGTCTCTTCTGATCCACCTGCAAGTTGGTAAGTGCCTTCCGCATATCGTTTCCGAATACACGTAGATCCTTTTACGTTACACAGATTAGTAATAAATCGAAGGAAAAATCTGAATAAAATCATCGGAGAAACATAACCATTGCGGATGCTTCTATACAGGGCACAAGAGATGAATGACAAATGTGTGGTTTTATGAAAAGGATGTGCATCATATATGGCCCTCACAGTTACCAGATCTCACAAGAACTCAGTTGAACACCTATGTGTGATTTTGGAACAACGTGTTAGACAGCGATCTCCACCTCCATCATCAAAACACCAAATGAGGGAATATCTTTTGGAAGAATGGTGTGACATTCCTCCTTCTTGAGGCTTGGAGTGGCCCCTCACCTTGTTTAGGCACTTTATATTGGTTTTTCCTTAAATTTGTCACCTATCTGTAGTTCACAGAGTAACTCACTAGCATGGCGTGAGGCTTCCAACTCTCCTGTACAGCGTGCTGTATTTCAATGGCGCCATGTTCCTCATTTTCAGACGCCTCCGTCTCTTGTTGCCCAGCTAAATGCTCTGATCTTCTCTGTCTTATTTCTATCAAGCACGGTTGTCAGTTGTTCGAGTGAGGTGGAGCTTTCACTGCTTCCTTTCTGTGCAACGGTCTGACCAAACGTCCAGTAGCATCTTATTATTAAAATTTGTTCCATGGAAAGTTAACAAGTCAGGTTAAAAGAAAAGAAAAGGCTTAATTCCAAAGGAAGTCACAGTCATTGGTTTTAATTTTTGTTAAGTTTATCTAAAGACATCAAGTATGTGAGTTGAGTCTGACTGATGTGGTTCAAGTTCGCACATTTGAAAAGTACATACCAGACTACAGTCATTACATTATATAGATAAACCCAGTAACATACCATATTTGCTGCATACAGAAGCAACACTACAGTATACACCAAAAGCAAACATATGGATACATACTGTACATCATGCCCTTGACCTTCACTGACTGAGAGAGACTAGATCAACTGTCATACTTTGTAAATCGTGTGTGTGTTTGTTATTCTCGCTCTCACCCTCTCTGTCTTTCACTTGCTCTGTCTTTTGGCCTTTGTGTTTTTGGTGACAGATGGCCACTCTAAGCAGCTCTGTGTCACTGGTTTAGTGACCTGGTTCCTTTTGGAATGATTATGTAACTCTAACCCCATCGCCCCTGGCCTCTCCTCTCCCCTCGCCTGCCCCTCCTAGTGTGTCTTTTTACATAACAATTTATGTAGAGCACTGCCTTTTACCAGCTTCCTTTTCCCTCGGAGAACACACACTGTACGAAGGGGTGCTTAATTTTAATACTGCAAAATGGTGTCTAACCTGAATCCTCATTGTTTGTGTGAACCATTAATGAAATTAGAAAATGAACAAAGGAAAACAATAGGTCTCAGTGGTTTACATTTGATTATTGTGTGTTTCATCTTGCTGAGAACATGGCCCACATAATCACCTTGTGTTTACCCATCCCTGATATTAAATGACTCTTCCAGTTTAATTACAGTTTTTGATAATTTGTTGCTATTTTTTTTGCGTTTTCTTGAAACATTAAAAGGATAGTTTGACATTTTGGGAAATAGACCAGTTCTCTTCCTTGACTTCCTGGGGTCACGGTGACCAGTGGAGACTCCAGGAAGTGTTTACACTTCAGTTTTTCTCAGGATTAAACAAACTAGAGATGATATGTTAATAATAATAATACTTGAGCTTTAGAAATGCTGGTAGGCGGATGGGTTTTTTACCTCTGGGCCGAGCCAGACTAGCTGTTTCCCTCTCTTTCCAGTCATTATGCTAAGCTAAGCTAACCGGCTCAGCTTTCTATTTACTGTACAGATATGAGAGTGGTGTCAATCTCCTCATCTAACTCTCGGCAACAAAGCAAATAACTTTATTTCCTGAAATATCTAACTACTCCTTTAAAACAGCAACTTGAAAAAACTGAAAATTTGTCTTTTAACATTTTATTAATAGTCAACACTGTACACATCTCAGCTCTCTAAACCCTCCACAACCATAATGCTTCCCTGGTTTCTAACATGGCAGTAAATGCATGGCAATTGACACCGGGCAGATCTTTGCATGGCCTCTTAAAACTGTTGAATAGGTACATGATGTGGTCATCAACCTGACAAATGCCTTTTTCTGCACTGCATGAATACTAACCCTGTGTTTGTATCTGTTGGACCACTGTGCTCACATCCCTCACTGCACCCAGCAGCTGGATCAGAACCAGCCTGAGAAGCTGTTGGAGGACCAGAAGAGGGTAGGTGCTCACCGCAGCATGGCAGCTTAACTCAAAACTCGAATACTAATAGAGATTCATAGTGAGATATCAACTTTTAGACATACATCTTGAATGAAAAATTATCTTTTTGTGACTTGTTTCCAGCTTTTTGATCACTCCCCTTCACTGCTTTAAGTAGCACATAACCACTCAGTCACAGCTAACTAATTAATTAACTGAAGGAAGAAAAGAAAACCATTTAAATAACTTCCAGACCATATTTCCTTCTGCCTCCTTTCTCTAATGGTGTTTATGGCAATGCAGTGACTTTAGAAGAGCCTCAGGTATTTCCATTAAAGAGGCAAGCTCTAATATTGATATTCCAGAATAACAATATCGATCAGAGTTCATCAATATATAATTATCATCTCCAAGAGAAGAACATTATTTAGCAAGCAGGTATGCTCAACGGCTGTTAAGCTGTTGATTAAATGTCCTCATCATATTAATCACAGCCCTACATCTATTTCAGGAAGGTTGTAACTTCACCATATCTAAAATGTATTTTTTATTACTCACCAACTTTTTTTTTTTTAAGCAAATTAGTTTAACAAATTTATCAAATTAAAAAAAAAAACAGCATAATGAAAATTCTGTTTGGATCGTTATTAAGAGTCATCAGGTGTAAAGTACCCTCATGGTGATGTCATAGTTTCAGTAAATTGCTCATCCTCGATACAGGCCGGGTTTGTGCCAACAGTTCAGATGATGATCAGACAGGGCACCGTGAGGATTTGGCTCATGACTCAAGACATGAGAACAGGGAATCATTTTCCGACTGATCGTACTGTGCTGCTACACACAACACATGCAGTTGATTAACCTCCTGCCAATAAAAGATGAGAATAGTCTTCTTCACACCTCCTCCATAAACTCATTTTGACCTCTAGAGCATGACTATGGCAGCGGAGCTTACATAATGCCGCTGTCGTCTATCAAGGACCACCCACAGTTGACAATGATTTGCACATAATCACGCACAAACAGAAAAAAGCCCTTCTCTTTCATTTCCTTCACGTTATCCCATGGGAGGTCTGTCAGGTAGCTATGGGCTGAGGTTGCCATAACAACGACAAAGTCGTGCTGCTGACTGCTCAACAGTGGATGAGTCACAGTGTGGGAGGGCTGGCCCCAGGTCTGTCTAAGTGAAAACCAGGACCTCACTTTGTCACTACACAGGGTCACTGCTGGTGTGGGTGGTAAATGACGTAAACTTTAGGTGATGCCTTGCATAAGTTTTCTTTGCATAGAAATTTAAAAATTCCTTAAATTCAATATTTGAAATGCAAAGTTGATATGTACTTGCTCCAAAACTATGGATTACAGAGCGTGGTCGTAATGACAGGCTATCATTTGCTGAGGTCAGTGGGTGTGTTTTGGGATCTAAAGTGCACAACATGACACTGATGATGCATGTTATCCCTGTTATACAACATCTCCTCTCCCCATGGCTGACATCACGTCATTACATTCTTCCTTTTCTTTTCCTCTCGTAGGGCGAGGCGCTGAGACAGATTCTGGTGAACCGTTACTATGGCAACTTCCATCGAAGTGGTGGGCGGAGGGACAGCCTGACGTCATTTAGCAATGGCCCCCTCAGTCCGGTAGGACCCGGCAAAAACCAATCAGGTGGGACACCGTGACCGTTGTTGCTCTTGTTCGACACCGAACGAAGAAGTTTGTTGCTGATTCTCTACAGCAGGAAGTGATGAGTGCAGTTTAGTCAGCGCACACAAGGTCATGAAAACACTGATTTCAACATCTCTGATTGAGCTGTTGTTTCTGTGAAGCATTAAACAAAGGCATCTGCCAAAGAGAAGCATGACTTTGCTGCCAGTAATGACTACAACTACTATCAGGGGGCAAGGTCTAGATAAACCTTTTCCTTTTGGTTAGCCAAAATGTTTTCTCCCCCTGAAGGCATAGTAAAGCAAGGTTCTCTCATCAGTGTTATATAAGGTTGGAGGACTCTATCTGTCTGGCCCCGAGCCGGTTATCAGCTCCACAGTTGTGCTGTGAGCTGCCCTTTGAGCACGCAGAGCACAACACTCTTATCACTACCTGATAACATGGTCACTGTGTTACTATTTGCAGTCAAAATACTGAAGCAATGCATCTCTGTGCAGTGTTTCTACTTCTATTTGAGTTATTGGTTCTGATATGCAACACCTATGATGTAACATTTTATCTGCATATAGATTTTGGAGGACACATGGGTGCCAATTGTATGTGCTGTGAGTCTGATTTGCATATAAATTCTGTGCTGCCATATTGACCTAGTAACCAGAATGGCTTGTCGTCTGCTGTGTGATGGGTGTGATACCATAAGGTATGCATATTATGTGTATTATCGAGCTGAGATGAATGGCCCAGGTGTTGATGTTTTTAGCTGAACTCAAAGACACAGAGAGAATCACCCTGGGTCCCGGTTCACCATCTCTCCCATGTGCACCAAGATGTTGGCAAACTTCCAGAGTACAGGAAATATGCCCCTCCCCTGTGTGATCCACTTTTTGATGTTGCTAGGTGACAGGCTGCTACTTCATGTGAAAACAGCCTTTGCACCTGTTGCAGAAACAAGAGCCAGGCTGTGAATTCCATATGTACCCTGAAGCAGAGGCCTCAGGGGGGAATGTGCAGGCAAAGTCGTGTACAATGAATTACACAACTGTACAGTTAAACTGGTTAGTATGGGTTAGCATCTCAGGAGTAAGAAATCTAAGTGAGCTTGTGGCCTGTTTTTTGGACTTTATACATGCCAAATAATCTGTCCTTCATGTCAACCTGGATCAATAAATGTCTTGCCCTGTACGATTAAAGGAATCATAACTTAAAGGTTATCTTTTTACTTGTTTAATGTTAGGTCACTGTGTGCAATGTTGTGTCAAATCTCAATTAAACACACTCAGTTTGGTGTGTCAAATATAAAAAATAGACTATATATTAATAATAGATGACATAATGATATAGTTATTATGATACTTATTTTTCAAAGGTTTAAAGTAAAACCAAAATTATTTTTTTCTTCATTGTACCATCCTTAAACATCCTGTATCTCACTCAGGATTATCATGGTTTTTTTTTTTGCTATTTTCTTTGTTGAATGTCTGCAAATGACTTAATTACTTAAATAGTTAAATGCTTGAATAGTAAATGCAGGGAATTTTGCTGATGAAACTATATTTGATTAGATTTGAAATTGAATTGAAATGGACATCGGAAAGTATTCATCTCATAGGCCATATATGTACCTGATACATGTGATTCTGATCTAGCCCGTCACCCTGTCTCTGTCTTGCAGCATTAGGGGGTCCTGGGGGTCTGAGTCGTGGGGAAATGAGCCTGGCGGAGGTACAGTGTCACCTGGACAAAGAGGGGGCCTCTGACCTGGTCATCGACCTCATCATGAACACCACTAGTGACCGAGTCTTCCAAGAAAGCATCCTGCTGGCTATTGCGTTGCTGGAAGGTGGAAACACCACCATCCAGGTGAGTTAACCCCAAATCTCTATCATACGAATGTGGAAACTGAAGGGATCGATGCGTCTACAGCTGCTACAACATGTCTGAATCTTTTAGTGAAATAAAGGTCAAAATGATGCATTCACCTATTTTGCCACTTAGTGTAATTGATCTGCAGCGTTTTAATTTCATGGGCTGTTATCTGTGTAAAGGCTCAGCTTATCCCACAATGCATCTGTAAATGATCTGCTGCAATTTGATCAGTGAAAAGAACACAGTCTCGTTGATGGAAGTTTTCATTACTAGAGGATCTACAGTATGTGGGTCAGTGGGCCACTATAGCTGCACATGTACCATTACAAGGCGGCTCTCTTCCTCCTCATATCTAGCACTAAATCATTTGGCTCAAAGGCCAGGCCAGCTGCTAATGATGTGAGTAGTTTGTAGATTAGTATATTATAAAATATTTACTTTTTTAAAATTTTGGGCCGTCTTATGTGTGCATTAGTCAATGTAAATGAATGTTCTTTGTGTATTTGCTTTAACCTGAGCCCCTATCTATCTCTCTCTGTCTCTCTCTCTGCTCGTCTTTTTCATCTGTCTGTTGCTCTGTCTGTTGATCTCCCCGTCCTTCCATCTGTCTGTCCGTCTGCGCGTTGTTGTGTAAGCACGGGGCTTGCATAATCAGGCTAGAGCGAGGAAGCCACTGTGGCGGAGATAATGCTTTGGCTTCCCACGGCTGCTGCAGAGCTGCGTCATGTGATCCGTCTGTGTTACATAAGGCCTGTGTGAATGAACAATGAGGAATGTCTCAGCCTCCAAAACATTCCAGCCTCTCTCCCACTCCCTTGCGCTCTCTTGCCGGCCCAAACTGGGTCATGCTGGGCCTCCGGAACTGGGGCAGTGGGGAGAGAGGGCGGAGGGACGGGGGAACACAGAGGGGATTGAAGAGAAACCAGAGCTCCTCTCGCCCAAGTTTGTTCTGAAAAGGGAGGTTTCTTCTGGGGGAAAACTACTCTGTATGCAGCGCTAGAAATGCATCACATAGTACAAATATTTGTGTTCTTTGAGTAACTGGATAATTTCCTAAAAATTGTTAACAGTTTGAGTGTAAGTGAACTTTGTTTTTTATCACAGGCATATGCCCGCTGTACTTTTTTGGGGGAGAAAAAAAAAGTCAAAAAGTGTGAGGAACTTTTTACTGTCAGCTTGAAGCTTTAATTCATAAATCAAGCATACCTTTTCCACAAACTTCAAGCCATGAGAGAAAATTGACTACTTTTGCTCTCTGCTCCCTTCAAGAAAGCACACCACGGATAATACCAGTTGGCTTTTGTCAGTGTCTTCATTTGACATGCCGAGCTGAGCACCTGTTGTGACTTGGATATCTTGCTCTCACGTAACACAGTTAACTATTTACTCATGACCTACATAGCGTGCAGAAATAAACCACGCAGAAGAACTCAAGATTGTATGCACAGTTACTCACTTACACGCACACTGTCTTTCAGCTGTCATGCAAAGCTAATGCGTGGATGTCCTAGGAACTCTTTTACAGCCAGTGCATTTTGGTGCTTTCTAGACTCTCCTCTTTATTTCTGTCACATTCCAGCTTTTCTGTGACAGCTATGTGCGAGCTCAGACAGCTGTAAATTGTGTTGTGACATGGCGGCTCGTGACATTTCACTCATCAGCCATCTGGGTTGTAACCGCATGGCAGAACAGGGTTCTGTTTCCCTCCAAAACTCTTGCATTGCAGTTGCGTTTAACTGGTATTGCAAAAACAAAAAACAAAACAAAACAATGGAGTAGACAAACTCTCGTTCGGGTGGTAAAATAGTGAGAGAGGAGGCTGAGTGAAAGGAAGAGGCAAAGGAAAAGGAGGAAAAGGACTTGGAGGAGAGTGGAGCTGCAGTTCCATTTGGTCTGTATGTGGTGCTGCTTGACATGAGAAGGAGGGTGAGAGGGAAAGGGAGTGCGAGTATAAATAGCTGTTACATAACATCCCTTTGTTGATGCCAAGTGGCAGAACGGAAGGCGAGAAGGGAAAGCGCTATGACCTTGTTTTTCAGTGTTGTCCGCCCCCACCTCGCCCCACTCCTCTCCACCTCATTCCACTCAGGGTTTGTCTCCATGGATACAGACAGGCTCTGTGTTTACCCAACACTACAGGGGGGCCCTGAGATGCTCCCTCTCCTCTCCTCCTCTCTCTCTCACTCTTTCATCCTCCTCCGTTACTATCACTCCATTCTCTCCTTGACCACCGTGTGTTACTTCATCCATAACGTCATCCCTCCATCATGCCACTCTTGTCCTTGCTTTTTAAGTTGCTATCAAAACACAGATGGCGTCGTGATACGGCAGCACAGATTTTGCTCCCGGGCGTGTATAAGGACCAGCATCGAAACCCTACAAAGACAGAACTGTGGTTAGACGTGAAAGTTTAGGTTTTCGTTTTCTGATTCATTGTCAGTAAAACGCAACCTCACATGCATTTCTAAAGAAACCATAAAATGAAAGTTTGCTGTGTTGTTTGTCTTTACTGTGGTGTTCCATCTTCATGTGCAGGCTTTGTCTCTGTTTCTGTGACTCACTCAATCCACTGAACTCAGCTCGGTTCTTAGAAACAGGCTGGTTTAAAAAATGACTCTTCAGTCAGCCGCTGCAGGTGAAAACTTTCACAAAATAATTAACAACGTTTACATGACCAATACATTCGCCTCCCAGCCACCATCAATCAGACAAACTTACCTCTACCGCAGTGAAATATAATAGCTCAGCTAACCTTGATCCATAAGATGAAATACCCCTGCCGGCATGGTGCTAGTCCTGCCCCTGCACTGTGAGCTCGACTGCACGCTGAGACTGAACGCAGTGTCTCTAACCTGGGATATCCTAGAGATGAGCACTGCGACATTAATAAAATGATAGGCAGTGGAAAATGAATGTGATTACATAACAATAAAGTTGGCAGTGGCAGAGTTTGAGAGAGAATACTGTATCGCAGAGCATGTGCGATATGTGGGAGTGTCCACTCAAAATTGGCATGTGCCTATGCCGGAGACAGCTGACCCAGTTTTGTGAGTGTAAAAGTCAGTGGGCGTATTAGCGTATGCGCTCTCCAGCTTGTGTGTGCTTTTACTGTACGTGTGTGTGCGTGTCTGTGCGAGTTATGTAATGGTGGAGGGGTGAGTGCTCTTCTCTCTGTTTGCTCTGGTCCAATCGATGTGTGTTATCCTGGCGTTGGGCCTCATGCCTCACTCTCTGCACCCTGCCTCCCTCAGCCCTACTCACCCCCTCCCTGCAGGCTTTAGCTGCCTGTTGGAGGACAGAGTTATGTGAGCAGAAACAGACCGGCATGACCATCACTGCCCCCCTACCTCCCTCCTCAGGCATGCTGTGAGTTGTGAGCTGTGAGCGGGTTGGCAGTGGTGCAGCTAATCCCCTCTCTGCACTCTCCACTCTGTCATCAAGTTGTTTATTGCGAGATGGCCTTGCTTGGCAGCCCACCACCCCCCCCGCACTGCTGTCTCCTCGTCCCTGAGTGTTGGCAGAGTGTGTACGTGCAGGAGGGCTGCTGCTCAGTGGTGGAGGGATGGGGTGGGGCACAATGAGGCTCTGGAATCTGCTTCAGGGCACAAGCACACAGTTATGTCATTGTTTCTGTGGAAGAAACTTGGCTTCAAAACTGTGTTAGCTCTGCTCTGTGTTGTGTGAATAAGCTGCATGCACTCTCTTGTTGGGCTACTTAATTTGGTTGGTCACTGTTTTGAATTTTGAGTGAAAAGATTTTGCAGTTTTGTTTGACATTAAATTGCAATAGAAACCTCTTAGTACAAACACCCCCAGACAGTGTCCTTGGAGTAGAAGAAACAAGGCTTGTTTTGTCCGTTTTGCTCAACATTTTCCTTGTGACTATCATTTATTTGTTTCCTCCAGTAGCCCAGTTTTACATCTAACCTGGAAAGACAGATGGTTATGTAACATACTTGGAGAACTGGCCTAGATACTGTCTGATAACATTCTCTCCCTCCCCATCTCTTGCTCTCGTTTCCCCTCTCTCAATCATCTGCTTTTTTTCCTCCTTTTTCCTCCCTTATTCCCTCTTTGGTGTCTGTCTTAGTAGGCCAGGCTTCTCCCTCTCGTGTCATTTTTCACCCCGTTAGTGTGGTGAGGCTGCTTCTGCTGGTCGAAGCCTTTCTATAGGCGGCAGCCGATAACAGCTCTTACATAATCAAAACAACAGCCCTGTGGGTTGGGACACGGTATATGCATTGCGCTTGCAGGCTCGAAAGTGTTCTAATTCTGCATGACCCCATTCCACAGCAATAACTACAGCGTTTAAACCCTTGCTTCACGGCAAATCCAGACTTGCTTCATCAAAGTTATATATAATGTTTTGCGAGGGTCCAGTCAAGACCATTTTGCTCATATTGAGTGACCATTTATTAGTAAAAATTTGATAGAATATACGTGCGTGCACACTCAGAATTTTAAACAAAACCAGATCCTAAAGCTGATAACTTTAGACCAAGTACATGTTCACTGTTTCAACACCACGTTCACTGGTTTTAATCTTAGTTCACTGCACTCTGGATAAGGATCAGTTGCATAATTCAAACTTTGAGGGGGAAATAAAGTGTTGACTATGTAATGCATGTAGTTATTGAAATTATTATTTAGCAGACAATAAGATCCCTAATCTCTTTTTTTTCCTTGTCCCTTGTGTCCAGCGTTCGTTCTTTTGCCGTCTGACAGAAGACAAGAAATCAGAAAAGTTCTTCCGGGTCTTCTACGACCGTATGAAGCAGGCACAGCTGGAGATCAAAGCCACGGTGACAGTAAATACCAGCGACCTGGGAAACAGGAAGAGAGATGAGGACAGCCAGGACAAAGACGTCCCCGTTCGTAAAAAAGGTCAGAGGTCACTTACTATGATCTGATGTATGAGCTGATGTCAGGTCACCAACAAAATATGCTAATGCAAGCTACAATTTATAAGCTAGATGAATCAAATTTGTTTGCAAATCCAGTGTAGAAAGAGGATTTATGTGGGTTTCGACCGTATCCTCAGTCCCTCTTTGGTGCCTGTCTCTGTTTAGCCAGAGACTCAGCAGTGGTCATGACAGAGGATGTGAAAGAGCAACTGTTAGAGGCCTCGTCTGCCACCAAGAAGGCCTTTAACTCTTACCGGCGTGAAGCAGACCCTGAGGACCACTTCAACTCAGCCGACGGCCAGCCCAGCACTGGGGACAAGAACCAGGACGAGGGAGAAATGAGTTTTGTAATTGTTATCATGCAGCCCATCCTTCGCTTCCTACAGCTACTTTGTGAGAATCACAACCGTGACCTGCAGGTGAGACAGGCTGAATTTCAGACTCTGCTAGTTTTATCCATTATCCATTAGAGTGGATCACACTTGGCTACAGTGCTTTCCTTACTCTAATCCATGGTTGTGACATCTTATCCCTACATGCTTTTGCTTCTTCACTGCAGGATTTACACAAAGGTCTCATAGTTTTATTACCAATGCCAAATTAATCATCATTGTCATTCATATGAGAGGTCAGGCCTGATTTTTGTAGGATATGGAGATAGCGTCACTGGCTCATCTTAATTTATAGACATATGAAAGGAAAACTCACTTAATTTCTTGCATCCTTGTGTTCACTGAGCCTCCTGCTTTTTTCTGCGCCTCTCTCTGTCGCTGAGCCTGGAGAGGGCTGCTTTCAGGTACTTAACTTCTTAGTCTGAGGGTCAATTCCAGAAAGAATGCAGCTGGAGAACTTAATTCCCTTTGGAGCATTATGCAAACCTAAGAGTGATGCCTGCAGATGTTTTTCTTGATAATTAAAAGAATTGTGCAATTTGCGTCATATAATTTCTCAAAATACTGTTTCATCTTGCATTATTCAGTATGCACCGACTCAGCTGCTCTTCAACGCTTGGCCTCTTGGGCTCCTTTCAAAAAAGATGGCTAAAACCGAAATATGGGTGCTAACTCTGTCTTTGGTCTTCTTAAAAATTCCACTGAGCTCTGACTGACAGAAGAGTGAGTTGTTAGTGGCAGAATTTTCATTTGTTTCTAAACTATTGCTTTGCTGTCTTGTTTTCCTATTTGGTTTTGATTAGTTTATTACTGGTTTATATCCAGTTCAGTCCATGCAGACCTATCACAGTCACACTGTCAAATTTCTGCTCCTACCTGCCAAACCCGACCTTTTTTATCTCTTCAGAACTTCCTTCGTTGTCAAAACAACAAGAACAACTACAACCTCGTGTGTGAGACTCTGCAGTTCTTAGACTGTATTTGTGGCAGCACCACAGGGGGTCTCGGCTTACTGGGACTGTACATCAACGAGAAGAACGTGGCCCTCATCAACCAAACTCTAGAGAGTCTCACAGAGTACTGCCAAGGCCCCTGCCATGAAAACCAGGTACATAAAGAGACTAAGCCAAATGGGAAGTGTTGGACTCTACTAAAGCGCTATTGGTCTTTTTCATACATTTTTATTTTTTCCTCCAGAATTGTATTGCCACTCACGAGTCCAATGGAATTGATATCATTATCGCCCTGATCCTTAATGACATCAACCCACTTGGGAAAAAGCGGATGGACCTGGTGTTGGAGCTCAAGGTGAGTTGGATGGTGTAAGTGAAATGGAGGAAGGATCTACAGTACACCTGGGTTTGGGTCTTAGGCCAAACAATAGAAAAAAGTAGTAGTTTCCTTTCACAGCAGGATGGAATATCACTAACAGGCTACAAGTATAAGAGCTGGACATCCATTCGTCTGAGATGAAGTAGCTTTTGTGCTCGCCTGCCAAGACAAATAGCTGCAGAGTGCATTTTCCTAGAGCACCATGGTTTCTGTCTGTTTTCCTTGGATGAAGAAACTGACTGAGCTTAAGTTCTTAGTGCTTTCTCTCTTTTTTTTCACTCTCAGAACAATGCATCCAAGCTGCTGCTCGCCATCATGGAGAGCCGTCATGACAGCGAGAATGCAGAGAGGATCCTGTACAATATGAAGCCTAAAGAGCTGGTGAGGAAATTAGGTTTCATATCTCTCAGCTGCTTTTTACAACTCAAATACAACAGCTACTGACCTATTGCCTCAGCTGTTTGGTATCACAGAGCAATAATATCACATATTATCCTGTAAAAAGTATAAAGTTATGTATGTGTGTGTGTGTGTCTGTCCAGGTGGAGGTGATAAAGAAGGCCTACCTGCAGGGAGAGGTAGAGTTTGAGGACACAAAGGAGGAGGAGGACAACGGGGAAGAGGAGGAACATGATGCCGCTTCCCCCCGAAATGTTGGACACAACATCTACATTTTAGCTCACCAGGTTTGATCCATCTTGATTGCCCAACTGCATAGCATAACTCACGATATCATATAATTATATAATATAATTAATTAAGCTCACTTCATGTTGCTGTGTGTCCTCTGTGTGCACAGCTGGCGCGTCATAATAAGGAGCTGTCCATGATGTTAAAGCCAGGAGGGGCCAGTGGAGAGGGAGATGAAGCCTTGGAGTTCTACGCTAAACACACTGCTCAGATAGAGGTCACAACACACAATCCTTGTCACATACAGTAGTAGACTTTCACACCAGAAAACTAAATACCTGTATATTTGCAAAAAAACTGTCTCAAAATATACATCGCGTGGACCCACGGAGGCCGGGGTGTTCCTCAGAGGTGACCGTGTGTCTCTCTGTTCAGATCGTGCGCCAGGACCGCACCATGGAGGAGATAGTGTTCCCCGTGCCCAACATCTGCGAGTTCCTGACCTCGGAGTCAAAGCTGCGCATCTACTACACCACAGAGAGAGACGAGCAGGGCAGCAAGATCAACGACTTCTTCCTGCGAGCGGAAGACCTCTTCAATGAGATGAACTGGCAGAAGAAGCTCAGAGGTGGGGTCGAGATGTAGCATGTGTAGTGCATGCAGAGGTCAAATACACATGACTAATGTTTCCATCAGGTTATGTCAGATGATGCAGGACCACCTTTGTATAAATGAATGATTATTCACTTGAATTTCATTATTCACTTTGGTTGAATAAACTCTTCTTGTTTGCACTCTTTCCTATTGTGTTCCCTCGGGATAAATAAAGTTCTATCGTCACTTGTCTTTTTATCTTTTGCTCACTAAATTATTTAAACAATTAGTCGATTATCCAGACTGTTGTTGATTCATTTTCAATCATTGTTCATTGTTATTCAGCTAATGGATCAATCGACTAATTGTTTCAACACTATACATGATGCTTCAGAGAAGAGGTGCCATTGACAATTATCTTAATAGGAAAGTACAGTAGGAGGTGACGGGGGTGGTGGGAGAAGTCTGTTCACACAGCTGGTGCAGCAGCATGTAGCAAGTAAGAGCAAAGCATAACAAGGAGCTGCGGCAGTATGATTTGATGAGCTTGTTGGGTTATAAAGACTTCATGCTCTTCATAACTTCATAACTCCATGCTCTTCTTGCCTGATGCCGATCAGCTGATGTGCTCAACTTCAGTGCCTTTTTTTCCCCCAGGAATAACTTGCTTCACACTTCATGAATGTGAAGAATATCGGCATGGCGGCTCAATGATTTGCTCGCTGTCGGCTCACAGCTCTGAACCTGTTGGCCAGCTGTGGCCTGTCTGCGTGGAGTTTGCATGTTCTGCCTGTGTTTGTGTGCTCTGGTTTCCTCCCACAGTCTAAAGACATGCAGGTTAGGTGAATTGGAAACTCCAAATTAACCGCAGGTGCGAATGTGATTGTGTGACTATGTCTTCCAGTGACAGACTGGCGACATGTCCAAGGCGTAACCTACCTCTTGCCCAATGCATGCTGGGATAGACCTCAGTCCCTGCGAGCCTGAACAGGACAGGCGGGTATGGAAAAATGGATGGAAGTATCCCCAGCTTGACAGCAGGGCTAACACTGTCATCCTGCGCGTGCTTGCATTGTACATGTGCATGTTTCCACTGTCTAAAAGCAGACAGGGGCTTTCCACATTCTTTGAGCCGTGAAACATTTGTACAGTAACCTTATGAATCACAACTGAGAGCTCTCTTGCTCACGCACACAAACATACACACACAGACCCGCACCCACACTCAGTCACACTTCTACTCCGTGTAAGAGACTGCATACCCACACAAAGCCATATTTTGTCTCTCACTCAGAAGAGGGGATGGACAGAGAAAAGTCCCTGCATCTGTTGCTCTTTTCCACGAACAGCAGAGGACAGAAAATAGTCTATTAAAAGTCACATTGTGTGTCTGGAGCAAAGGTCAAAGACCTTTTTAAACTTGTTTTATTTTCAGTATCAACACTTTAACATACGTTATTAGCAATGTTGGGTAGTTGAAGTTCTTTCTGCAGTTTTCTGTACAACACTATCCTCATATTACTTTATAGAAAGTTGTTTTTTTTCATGACGAGGGAGAATTGAGCCAATTATACTGAACTTGTTCACACATTGGGTATGTCAAATTAGTGCTGAAACAATTAGGCGATCAAACGGTTATTTGACAATTAGTTGAAAACATTTTTGATAATCGATTTATGGATTAAGTCATTATTTTTTCATCATTATTTATTAAAATGCCAAATGTTCACTGGTCCTAGCTTCTTAAATGTGAGGATTTGCTGCTTTTCTGTGTTTTATATACTTTTAATTGAATATCTTTGGCTTTTGGACTGTTGGTATTTTCTTATTTTCTTCTTATCTTGGAACAATTCACAAATTTGTCTTACACTTCATAGACAAAATCTACCTAAATCCTATTATATGTGATCAAATTTGATTTCTAATGTCTCGCTGTGTCTCTCTCCTCCTCAGCCCAGCCAGTGCTGTACTGGTGCTCCAGAAACATGTCAGTGTGGAGTAACGTTTCCTTCAACCTGGCCGTGCTCATGAACCTGCTCGTCTGCTTCTTCTACCCGCTGGAGGGGGTGCATGGAGGTCAGTCGCTTACGAGTAGACACCTTAGAGTGAGAACAACCTTTTCAAAACTGAGCCCTAACCCCGTTTACATCCTGTTACTAATATCGCTGCAAGATCTCACTTCACATTTCCAGTGACTCAATGATTTTAAATTGAGAATTATTTTACTTTTTACTTTTTACTGTGAAGACATCAGCTCGCTCCAAACAAAGCTGCCTGTCACTCTTTCATGCATATGAAACATTTACTGTTTCTGTAGTGAATTATTTCGTGCATGACGATGTTGTATTGATGCAGCATCACAGAGGTATATTTGTATGTACTGCACTGTTGTTGCATTCAGATTCAGAAACCAGGGTCAAACAAAGGTGATGCACAAAACAGGAAGGACAGGGGCTTGCTGACGTGCTACAAACTGCTCCTATTAAATTTTACAGCCTATACTGACATTGCATATTGAAGAGTAGAGAAGAGAATAGATAGAGGGGATCTCTTACACTGATATCATATACTAATATTTATATATATATATATATGATTTTTTTGTTTTTGTTGACACTGTCAGAAAGGTAACAATTCTACTTTGTGTTTATTATTGAGGTCGTAGTTGGTGGTGTTGTTGTATTGGAGTGCATCGTATAAAGAAAAAAGTAGAATAAAGTAGAATTACCTGACAGTGTCAACAAAAAACTTTAAGATGCAGATGTACTTAATGAAGTGGCCTGTTGGTGTGTGTGTATATACACTCCCCTCCTAAAGTATTGGAACAGTGAGGCCAATTCCTGTGGATCTGATACACAACTTAGAAGATAGCATTACTTGTAACGGAACACCAAATTTTTAGGTGAGCAAAAGTATTGGAACAGATAGACTTAAAATAGATTAAAGTGAATAAGACTTAATATTTAGATGCAAATCCTTTGCTTGCAATAACTGCATCAAGCCTGTGACCCACTGACATCACCAAACTTTTGCGTTCTTCTTTTGTGATGCTTTTCCAGGCTTTCACCGCAGCCTCTTTCAGTTGTTGTTTGTTTTGGGGGGTTACTCCCTTCAGTCTCCTCTTTAGCAGGTAAAATGCATGCTCTATAGGGTTTAAGTCTGGAGATTGACTTGGCCAGTCTAAAACCTTCCACTTCTTGCCCCTGATGAACTCCTTTGTTGTTTTGGCAGTGTGTTTTGGGTCATTATCTTGCTGCACGATGAAGGATCTCCCAATCAGTTTGGTTGCATCTTTCTTTNTGCTATCTTCTAAGTTGTGTATCAGATCCAGATGTAAATACCTGGAAATAAAAGCTGAAATGTTGATCTCTTGTCTCATATTCATCTTTTGATGTCAAACCCAAATGTTTTCAGTCTACAGCAAAAATACAGGAATTGGCCTCACTGTTCCAATACTTTAGGAGGGGAGTGTATATATATGTATATAGCACTAATTGCTACAGTCAGCTATAAAGCCTCAATATACAGCCAGAGATTAGGGAGAAGCGAAAAAGCCCCGACTCATTGTCATATTATGTCACCCATCACACTCTGATATTAGAAAATATCTGGAAAGGCATGTCACATAGTGCCACCCGCAGAGATACTACACTTTGAGTATCTGACTCTCAATCCTTCTCCGTGGCATCTCCTGTTACGACAAAGTTCTGATCTGCTGACTTCTAATCACCTGACCAGGATTAGGAGCAGGACCTGGGAAGCCCTCGACCATTTGTTTAAGACACACCCACACACACACCGCACACAGACTAACCACAACTCATGGGCTCAAAGCTTGAGCTCATATTTGACTTTCAGTACTATGGAGACCACAATAAACACAGGAGCGCCCTGTGTTATTTAGTGTCCCATAAACAAAGATTACATTGGCTCAGGAAGGACAAAGTCATACACGACATATCAGGTGATAAAAAAAAAAGTCATACATCGTGTTTTTTAACAAGGCAACCTATTCAGCTGCCAAATCCTCCTCAGCGGTGTTTGTCTATTTGCTTTTATTCTTTCAGTGGGTTAAATTTTACATCGAATTGCTACTTGGATTCATAGAAAGAGTGTGTTGTGATAAAAACAACTAAGTTTGCAAATTTCACCATTTCTATTAAAAAATTAGCAAATAGTACAAGGATAAGAATGCAAATAAAAGAATATCCACAGAATAATAATGACTTCATGCATCTCATATCAGCTCTTTTGCATCTGAAAAAAAAAATCAAGATTTCAAAACAGTGAACAAATTTGTGCAATACTATAAGTCTGCACGGATCTTTTTACAGTTGTTTCACACCTTGTCAAATGATCTGGTGGAATTGTGAATAATGCTAGGTTACAAAAAAAAAGCAGCATTTTATTAAATTTGTAGGCAATGATAAAAACATGTTCAATAACTCATATAATCATAGTTTCAACTTAATAACAAAACTAAAGTTCCATTTTGTCTGTTCATTGTAAAAAACTGAGTGTACAACATGAGTAAGGTCTGACTGTCTGACTCCTCTTCACTGGAACTTGGTCTGTGTGCAAGACATCATCACGTGAGGCTGCAGCATACCTTTGGCCTGCTTTAACAAGCACTTTTATGGCTTTGGGCCCCTGCCTTCTCGCTCACACACACACACACACACACTTCCTCTGCTCTCCTCCCTCCTCTGCTTGGGGCTTTAGAATGAGGGTTATAAGAGCAGGAGATCTGGGTCAGTGTGTTCTGCCTTTATGCATGACTGACTGCCTTTTGACGAATAGCTTTGGTTAGCACCACACACTCATAACACATGCTCACAAACACAGGCAGTGCATGCTTGCAGCCTGTTGATTTTATAGATGTTTGCACACAATCATCAAGTGTAAGGTAGGCATAGAGTTTGCGAGCGCATATAAGCAAGCGCCCCTCTCTCAGTCTGCCACATCACTGGAGCCGTGTGTTGCTCCCTGCTCGTTCCTCATGAATCTTTCAGCTGAGGTATTTTTAGAGATGGCTGTTATGTAAGTGGCACCTGTCATGTGATCTCCACAGGGACTGGGAGGGAGAGAAATCTAGAGGAAGGGAAGGAGGGAAGGAGACAGAGGGAGGCAAGGTGGGAGGAGAGGAAGTAGGGGAGGGAAGGAAGGCTCCCGTACCCGCAGTACTCCCCTTCTGCTTTCTCAACCACCACAACTCTTTCAGTTTTTTTAATCCTTGCAGTTCTGCCCCATTTTCCTTTCCTCTCTCACCTTGTCCATTTTCTCTTTATCTTCTTCTACCTTTCTGACATCAACACATTCGTCTATCTTTCTTTTTTTCCTTTCTTATGTTCCCTGCGGTTGATCTGTGACCAGTGTTCATAGAGTACTTACAAGCATACACACTCGCACACATGTTTGTCCTGTGTTTTAAGAAAGGGGGATCACTTTCAGAGGCAGAAGATTGGGTGTGGCCTTGTTTTTAGGCTGGTCAAACCTGGTTGAGGGTTTTAGGCTGAGTGACACGTTGCCACATGAAACCCCTGACTAGGTCACTAATCCTGGATTTACCCTAGGATCAAGGGAAGCAACAGGTAGGCTCTCACTAAAGCTTAGTACACACATACACAAAAAAGTATGTCATATACTTTTGGGTGTTATGTAACTGGCTCTTTGAGTTCAAAGTCTCACTAATGAAGGCCCGAGGCCTGCCTGTGAGGCAGAACTTAGAAGAAGCCAGTTAAAAATCCGGACAAGGCCTCGTTTAAGTTGCACTGCACTGTTTAACTGCATCATCCTCTCAACATGATACTTTAATATTCCACATGTGGCAAATTCACTATGTTGCAGTCAAACTCAGCAGCTATGTGCATTAATGCAGTTGGTTTCCTCGTGTGTGTGTGTACGTACATTTATCTTCTGCAGTTATGCTGGATCCCCACCTGTCTGCACTGCTGTGGATGGGAGTCTTGGCAACATTGGTCATTGTCATCATTATGCCCCAACCGCTGGGCATCCGTGCCCTCGTCATTATCACCATCCTCCGTCTCATCTTCTCTGTTGGCCTGGAGCCCACCCTCTTCCTTCTGGGTGCCTTCAATGTGAGTAGTCTGCCTTAAAGGGTCAGTTCACCCAAATTACCGGTGGTGGTGTCTAGCCATGCAGTTAGTTTTTGTTTTGATTGCCCAGCCTTTGAGATATCCCTCTCTAAAATTGGTGTCACCACCCCGATAAAATGGAAGGAAATGGAATTTGTAGAGCTGAAGCAATTAATTGATCAATCGATTAGTTGATCCAAAGAATCTGCAACTATTTTTAAGACCAATTGAAAATATTTTTTTTTAAGCAAAAATGCCGAATGTTTGTTTGTTCCAGCTTCACAAATGTGAGGATTTTATTCTTTTCTGTATCATTGTCAACTAAACATTTTTGCATTTTTGAGTTTGAAGATATGAAATTGGTCTTTTCTTCCTATTTTTTGACATTTCATGGACTTTTCATGGAATTAATCAAGAAAATTGGCAGATTAATGAAACAACAATGACAATAATTGGAAGTGGCTGCCTGAGAACTTTGTTTGTGGTGTTTGAAGCATGTAAAAATGAGACTGAAAAAATTCAACAGTAAAGTAAGTTTTTCCAGAAACAATATCCCTGTTTTTCTTGATAATCCAAAGACTTAGTTATGGACAGTTTTTCGTGGAACTATTTCCAGAGGTGCTAGTCCCTATGAAAACTGCTGACAGTGTGTGAGCACCTCAATTGAAATTCATTTACCTCCATTGTATCGGGGTAGAGGCAGAATTCTCAGATGAATATCTCGAAACCTGGACAAATTAGGTCCAAACTATCTGCATGGCTAGATTCCACTAAAGGCAAGTAAAATGTTTTTATCCATAATTTTGGGTGAACTGACCCTTTAAACATTTCTTGTCTCTCCCCTCTGTGAGAGTGTGTGGTTTGTTAGTAATTTTCCCTTGAGAAATGCCAAAAACACACCACTTCTATTTTACCATTCATAGTTCTCAGTCCTGAGAAACCTCCACTGCGCTAGTTCCATTTCTTTTTTCATCCCTTACTCACTTGGCAAGCCGGTTGCCCGTCTGCCTGTGGTGTTGCCCCCTGGCCTTACAGTTCTCCCTGGCAGCGCCTGGCTGTGTTATGGGGTGTGAAGTGCGTCAGTGGACCCTAGAGAGAGTGACACCACCCCTGCACTCACCAGAGAGTTTCTAGATGTGCTCTTAAACACACACACACACACTTCTATCATCTCTACCCTCAATCGCTACACTTACATGTGCACAAGAAACCGGGTTATTGAGAGAGATCAGGTTAATGCAGGAAATCAGAGAACACATCACCATGGACTGCAGTAACCTGGTTACTATAAAATCTAGTTTACATGCAGCTGGACAACAGTCAAATGTCACCCTGACTGTGTTTTAGATTTTTTTGACCCAAGTGTTAATCTTTTTGTTTTTCTTTGCAGATGTGTGAATTTTTCAAATATCTTACACTGTTTATTTTTAGTGTCAGTTTCATTCTTAGTGAGACTTTAGACTTCGTTATTCTGAATAAAAGGATGCTCTGCTGATGACCTTTCATCAAGTCAGGTTTCCTTGACAGGTATCTACAGAAGCTGTTTTAACCGGGTTTCTGTTAATGTGGAGAAAGGTTCTCGTTTACATGACGTACATACCGCAGAAAGCCAACAATAACCAGGTTACTTACGTGCATGTAGACACACTCTACGTGTCCTCGTTTAGCTTGAAAGCCGCCCCCACCATGCTGCTGTCATCACTTTCTGCATCTGACCCAGAGCCCTCAGCCAAGGCCATGTTGATTTTTCTATATTAAAATGATTCATGGATTCTGCATTCGTATTATTAAAGAGAGATTGACTTTATCTTCCAGGTGTGTAATAAAATCATCTTCCTGATAAGTTTTGTGGGGAACCGAGGAACCTTCACGCGGGGCTACAAAGCCATGGTGTTGGACTTTGAGTTCCTCTACCACCTCATTTACCTCATCATCTGCTCTCTGGGGGTGTTTGTCCACGTCTTTTTCTACAGTCTGTTGGTGAGAGAAACACAGACACACACACACACCCTGTGTATACACACATACTGAGAATGCCTGCTTTAACACCTTTGCAAACACACATACTCAACCCTACTTAGAACTGGTGAAGACGGGCAGGTGAAACCATTAAGAAATATGAAGACATCAGGTTTTGAGTAAAACCCATGTGTTAAATATTTCTTCTCTTTCTGAATGTAGTCTCAGCTTTCCATCATGGTGCATTCAAGGACATATCCTACTTATAAGCCAGATTTTGCCTTATTTGGTGCTGTAATGGTGTTGCTGTTGCTGTTGTTATTGTTGTTGGGGTGTTAAGTGCTGTGTGCTGGTGCCTCAGGTCTGCTTTATAACGTGTCAGACTGAATATGCCAGTATTTAGAGATGTTTTCCATTCACACAGGCCCAAGCAGTTCCTCTGCAGATGCAGCACAACATATTTCTGTATTTTTTAGCTCGAAGATGCTGAAAACTTATGTAATTCATGTCAGACAGAGAAAACTGAGGATTCAGCGTAAGAGAAAACAGTATAAAAGCCACATCATGGAGAGAAATCCAATCCAGCACGCCTCTGTTTCTTGCCACTTGTGCATTTTTGTGTAACTTCACGTTCATCCTGCAACAAATACTGGTCACACTGTACATAGAAGGTGGCAGTATGGAACCTAAATTAATGCACTACATGTTTACAATATCTGATTTTGCCTTCTGAGAGGAATTAAGTCACTTTACAATTAATCTATTATATATGTATAATATATATAATATGTATATAGTATATATTATATGTTGCCTCTGTAGTTGTTCGACCTGGTATACAGAGAAGAGACCTTGCTGAATGTAATCAAGAGTGTGACTCGTAATGGACGCTCCATCGTGCTCACCGCTGTGCTGGCTCTCATCCTGGTCTACCTGTTCTCCATCGTTGGCTACATTTTCTTCAAAGACGACTTCATCCTGGAGGTGGATCGTATCCCCAACACAACTCTGAGTGAGGACAGACTCCTGTCATTTATCACTTTTACAAATAACTGTAAATATTACAGATTGTAGGTTTTCCATTTAGAAAGGGTCTAGAAAATGTATACACTGTCCCTTCCTGCTTTCTAGAAAATGGAGCCAGTCTGGCCAGCGAGTTTTTGTCTGCAGGAACGTGTCAGGGAGGGATTGATGAGAACTGCACCACAGGAGCCCTCCAGGAAGGTAACGTATACTGCGGCATTTTACATGGATTTAGCTCGAGAAATGTGTCTTAAGATAAATATTTGAATCATTGAAAACAATCAGTCTAGAAATAATATTTAAGAGAGCTCAGTTTGTAATGTGGTTAATTTTAGTTGTAAGGTTAGAAAATAGACTGCAGGGATTTTAATCTGTGGAGATTGGTGGGGGCGACACACAGCCTGGGATCAAACGCTGCCTGAGCTGACCTTGGTGTACAGAGCGTACTTTGGACCTTTTAATTTATTTGCAAACAAACTGATTTATTGAGATCGAGATTTGTTTTCCTGTTCTGTTCCTGGGCTCCTGACGGAGTTGTCATTTATTTTATGCCAAAAAAGGGCAATCTTTTTAAAAGTATTATGAGGATTTGAGAAAATTCTTGTAAATAATGTGGAAGTGGTTGAATTGGTTGGTTGTGTTAAATCTTGCAAATGCAAGGTTGCAAATTGCTGGAGGGGGGTGATCTTTATCCTGAAGGGACTGATCAGAGCAGAAATTCAATCAAGTTTCTAGACTAGCCATAATAACCCAGCAAATGGTTCATGTAGGAAGTGTTTATGGTGATGTCTAAGAGAAGTGGAGAAAGGGCAATCATCCATTGTGGGGTCTACTTGAAATGTGGGGAAATCATCCTCGGCCTTGTAAGTGAAAGGACATTTGTGGGATGTTTTTGCAGAGACTGTGCATTGTTTCTTTGTGTTTTTCAGTTTCACACTAATTCACATTTTAATTCATGAGACTCCGTCCAACTGTCACATGACTGCCATTTGACCTGAACAATTTAGTTCAGTTATCTTTAACTCAGTAATACTTTTGTTGTGTTTGTTCTTAGATTTAGAATCATGGTCCAAAATGTTGTCATTGAGGTACGACCCATAAACCATAAATTCCCTCAGCCATCAGCCTAGACATAAGAACTATAAAATGATTTGGCCAATAATAAACACAGTTAGCGAGGGGATCATGATGTTCTATCCTGTCCATCATGTGACTGAGTCAGGGGTGCATAAATTCAGAATTCATAAATGTGTCTTCCTCTTAACTATTCTGCAGTGACCTATAAACTTGCATAAATCATACAGAAATGTTGATCATTGGTTTCTGTCTGCCTAAGAACAAGTTCAACCAAAGCTGTTGTCACATTCCAGCTAAACAAAAACACTTTTGCTTTGACTAGCTGCCTTCACACTGTGAACCACAACATGCAAACAAGGTTTCAACAGATATCAAGTTCTGCAACTAAGCCAAGGATATTTATGACCAGATAGCAGATGATACCTCTATATTTACACTGTGACTACAAGGTTATCACACCCTACTCTAACACAGACTACTAATACTTATTTATAATCAGAGGAAATATTCAAAAACACTGTCATATACGCAATCCATTATCATCTTCATGTCTATGAATAAAAAAAAGTTAGATGTGGTATTGTGTAGCACTAATGTCACATATAATAGTAATAATAATAATTGCTAATAATAAACACTATTTCAGCGCCTTTGTATTAAATTGGTGTTTAAATGCAGCCACATTACTGAATGCTTGTGTTCTGTATAATTTGAAAGAATATTTTAGTATGTAAGTTGAACTGATATCACTTCTCAGATGAACACAGAGAAAAGGCGGCTTTTCACACCTAAGCAGTGTGTGACACTATGTAATAATACAGAACAATTATTCTACAACTTATGATGAAAATAAATGTATTTTTGCATATATTGTATCATACCTCACTTTTCCTTTTCCTGAAGAAATATGATGAGTTTCTGAAGAGGTACTGTAATTAGTCATGTTATTAGGATTTTTACACGTAAATGTACCTGCATAATTTCTTTGGGTCACATGAGTTACTTTAGTACTTATTATGAGCTTGATACTTTTGATGTTACATAAACAAAAACATGTAGGTCCTAGTGGTCCTGATTACCCGGTTATACCAGTTTTATAAAGCATTACTGTGTAAATGACATTGTCTGGTACTGTGATGTAAATACACCGAGCTTATGAGTTGTTTATGAACTTATTGTTGTTGTTTACTCTTTACAACCTTTTACACTTCTGAAATGATTAGATTAAAGCTTTCCTTTGTGCTTCCTCAGATATTAGAGATGATGGTGAGGAGGACAGCGACATGGAGCGGACGTGTGACTCTCTACTTATGTGTATCGTCACTGTGCTGAGTCATGGCTTGAGGAGTGGCGGGGGAGTAGGTGATGTTCTCCGCAAGCCTTCCAAAGAGGTACATGCAACTCTGCTTAGGCCCCTGACTGTACTGTGTGTGTGTGTGTGTCTGTGCGTGTGTGTGTCTGTGTGTGTGCGCGTGTATTGGCTGAGAGGGTGTAGCACCCGCAGCTGCAGCACAAGTCATGTGAGCTGGCTGCGAGCCCATCGTGCGCTGAACTTGTTTTTATTTCAAAAGCATGAAGGTTTCACAATGTTTCCATACAGCTGTACTGCCTCCGCCTTGTGTGAGAATTAAACCTCAAAATAGATTTCTACTGAATTCAGGCTCAACCACTAATGATGTCAAAAGAGGATGTGAATGCCTGCCTCACGTATTCACAACACAATGCAACTTGCGCCAGAAAGTCTTGCTGGAAGTAATTTACTGAAGTAAAATAGCAGTCACCCGTATAATCACATGAGTGGCTGAGTACATTGTTGCTTTAAAACAAGCTTGTCCTAAATAAGTGTGAGTGTGTGACTGCATCAGGCTGGTGACAACTGCAGGGTATTTCCCTTCTGTTGAATGCATTCAGGGACAAGCTCGCCCCATTACATTAAAAGCAGATTAAAATGAGTGAATGAATCTGACCACTGAAGTCCATTGTAGCTCTATTGGAAAATGCTATAAAATAAACTTTTCTATTCTGTGATGCAAAAGCATAGGACCTTAAAACTTTAAACTGTGTCTTACCTGCAGAGACCGGCTGCCTCAGGTTGACCGACTTTCTGCCGTCTCTGTTACTGTAGCATCTGGCGGGTTACACCCGTGGTCTTGTGTTTCCATTAACATCCATGATGACGAAAGCTAACCTTGTTTTAAACTCATAACATCATCCCCAACACATGTTTACAAAAAGAGCTGCCCTTTGGGTCATACATTTAAATGGGACAATCTTTCTACAGTAGTCCTCCACGATACAGATTCTTCTTCAGTTTACTCTTAATCACACTCTGTTGTCAAAATATACTTAATAATTACTATGATCGGTTCATTTTCTAGTCGCTTCCTCTAAACAGGCACAGTACAGACTGTTGTACAGCTTTAGGTTGACCCTACTCTACATTTAACCCTGTCTCCTTTTCCTTTCCCAGGAGCCACTGTTTGCAGCCAGGGTGATATACGACTTGCTGTTCTTCTTCATGGTCATCATCATTGTCCTCAACCTCATCTTTGGTGTTATCATCGACACCTTTGCTGACCTGAGGAGTGAAAAACAGAAGAAAGAAGAAGTCCTGAAGACTACCTGCTTCATCTGCGGTGAGACTGATCAGCTGATCCCTTACTAATGCTTTAATTTTTGTTGTTTCAGTTGCTACATGGTGCACTTTGCAAAGCTGACTAGTACTTAAACTATTAGTTGATCAATTAGTCAATCGACAGAAAATGCGCTACAATTTTAATAACTGGTGAGTATAGTATAGTTTTTTTGTTGTTGTTTTTTAACTGTTGACAAAATCAGCAACTGGAAGACAACATATTGGGCTCTGGGAACTACTGTGGCACAGAACATTTATCTTTATATTCTGCAGCCCTAAAGTTGACTACGTTACCTCAGACATGCATATATTTACAAGTTATGTGTAACTTTTATCTTTTATCTTATGTGGTGCAGCCTTCTCTGCCAAGAACTCAGTAGCTTGTGCTGGAATATTTTCCTAATGATATTTTCATGGGACTCAAACCTCTAACTTTCCAGTGACAGGATTACTTCTCTAATCATTAGGGCACCCTGCCAGCCTGGTAGGGCTGTGCTCTGTTGTTGGAAGGGCTCTGCGTTTCAAAGACTGTGCGTCATTAGTAGTCTTCCACAATCCACCTCATGTCACTTGGTTAATTCCCAAATTCCCCTCTGAAAGTGTTTGATTTCTTGGTGTGTTTGTGGTTTCTGGTAAGTACGTCTGTAAAGGTGCATGCAGTTCGTTGCAGTCCCCCTCCTCTCTTCCTCCCCCTTTTTCACTTCGCTGTCGTTCCAAAGAAGCCTGAGTCATGAGAGCTTCCTGCCACTGCTCGCCTCCATAATTCATTCTGTCTCACACGCACAGACATTTTCTCCCACTCACTCACACACACAAACTTAATTTTCATACCATATGTTGCAACTTCACTGATTACCCATATTCTGTCCCTCTGGGTAGCATCATCTGCATTTCCTTATATGTACATTACATGTGCGAGTGCCTGAATAAGCACTTGCTGCTGAGTGTGTGTGTGACTCCTTACTACGTGTGTGTCTGTGTGTGAGCCCAGCAGTACATGCCGTACATGACCATGTGTATGCGTGCATATGTTGGGTCAGGCAGTCAGGACAAGTGGTAAGCATATGGAACAAGAACAGTATTATGTCACCCAGCCAGCCATCAGCTCTTACTCACTCATGTTAAAGAAGGCCAGGCCACAGGGGGAGCTGCCGTCTCTATGGTTTCCAGGAGCACCGCAAGGGAACAGGAGATGCAGAGATTAGGAGCCGACCTCCACGGGCTTAAGTGGCTCTCCATCCTCCAGCTTGGTTTTATAAGCCATCGATCTTTCTCTCAATCTTGTATTAGTTTTTAGGTCTTTGGGTCTGTAGCCAGTGAACTTCCTGCGCAGACTGGCTGATTTTTACCTGCAGCCAAGGAAGGAATCAGGCTCAACCTCACAACCGCACTCTCCATCTTGTATAGAAAAAGGGAAATATTAACTTGTTAACAAGTTGAGTGTCATCCTGTATTTAACAGTAATGAGAATTGCTCCCAACACTAGTTGGTTCAGTTTTTATTCTTTTGGTGTCTTATACCATGCGTCTAAATATAGAGACAGCCCCTGCTTGTTTAAATCCAGCCCCCCAAGGTTTTATCCCTGGCTGTACTCTAACCCTCTACCACCCTTTTATTCTTAAGGTCCAAAGTCAGTCCAGTTGAATCAATGTTGTAAACGAGAGAAATCTAAAGGCAGAAACACTGAGAACCGAGGCTGAAATTTGCATTGATTTGTTGCAAGACTCTGGAGTTGCTCCAATCCACGTGACAAGGTGACTTATATTTTGGACCAACAGAATATGTAGTCTGTTTTANTTATTCCTGCCATTTATTTTTCTACTAATTGCATATTTGTGTACAATTCACTGTGAAGGTGTGAAGCAAACTCTGCTCTTTAGTTTTTGAACCATAGCAGACGGGACATATTGAGCATATATTTTGCTTGTCAAATCTACCCCGAAAAAAATCCCCAAAGCAAATACGTCTCTGGTGTTCTCCTCTTTTCATTACTGTCTATAGTGCACTGCAAAACAAGAAATGTGCCGTTTCATCTCTTTCAAGGACAACACACTAGCTCCGCTCATCTGACAGCCTGTCAGGGGTGATGCTTAATTTTCCGGAGCTTTAACTTATAATGTCGTGCGGATGTGCTTGTTTTTGTGTGAACCCTGCTTTATAGTTGCATTGAAACTTCTCTCTTCTGTTTTTTGTTATCAATACTGTCTTATCTGCTTGTCTATTTTCTTACTTTATTTTGTATGTATAGCTGCCATGTTGTTTTTTGTCGTACATCGTTGTACTTAAAGAGACATTTCAATGTCAGTATTATGGATGTTAGGCACAATCTTGAAAGTTACTTGCATTATAAAGACTGGAGACTGGTTTATAGTACTGTGCACCTTATTACTGGAGAGAACTGCCACACAAACTGAAGATACAGACACTGATTCCTCTGAGTGTCACTGACTCATTTCATTGTGATCTTTTATATATATAATTTGTCCTCAGGTCTCTCTTGCAAAAGAGACCTTTAAATCAGTGAGACTTAATAATATATGAGTTTAACTAGCCTACTATATTCTCATCACCTTCCCACTTTTTTTCCATTCATTTACAATGTGGTGTGTTCCCTTCCCCAATGTCATTGTGAAACAGAAACCGGTAGAATGGAAGCTAGCTTCTGTTTTTGTCTTAAACATGCTGTTTAAGTTCATACCATAAATAATGCGTGTTATTGCCCCTCCGTAGGCCTGGAGCGAGACAAGTTTGACAACAAGACAGTGACTTTTGAGGAGCACATCAAAGAGGAGCATAACATGTGGCACTACCTGTTCTTTATTGTGCTGGTGAAAGTTAAAGATTCCACCGAATACACGGGGCCCGAGAGCTACGTGGCTGAGATGATCAAGGTAAATAAAAAGCACAGACACGCCCTTAAAACACACATCCACCTCCTCAGATGATAGTGCAGGCCTACTTTTATTGTCTTGTAAATGGGTTACATTTAGTATTACACCATGTTGTCTTGGGGCTAATAGTGATCCACATGCTGCGTGAAATCAGGAGCAGCAGGGTTGTTGATGTCTACAGGGAATAGTGTATATATAAAAGATATTTTTTCTGCAGAAAAATGTTTGTCTGCTCCACTGAGTCACTTCACAACTTTATGACTTGTATATTTCGTCTTCGTGCATCATTTCAAAGCTATTCTGTGGAATTAGTGTGTTCCTGCTTTCGTAGATTATAATCTGGTTCAATCCTGAATGAAACAACGGTATGATGGCCATTTCCTTCTGTGTCACGTTTTTTGGTACAGTAATGGTGATCGCGTGGAGTTATGCAGGTTATGCTACTGAGTCAGACTTGTAAACATGTACTGGCCCGCCACACACACCTTAGTACAGTAATGTGTTCCTCTTTTCTAATCTCAACTGACAGACAACCGGTCATGCACATTTAATGACACAAACAGACTTGTGCACACAAACAGGAAGTCAGCGGAACAAGACAGTACACGAGTCGCAGTCTAACCCTGAAACTGATCAAAGCAGGATAAGGAATCAGCTCACTGGGATTTCCATTATAGTACAGTATGTGCCACGTCTGCGGTCATTCACTCTCCATTGTTAGTCCTGCAGCAATGATACCATGGATGTCTGTCCCTTCGAAAAACAGATTGTAGGCCAATGTCATCTGGAGGTCACATTTAAGCAATTTATTGCCAAACGGTAGCACCTCCCTGTTAAAATTACCAATTCTTTTTAGACATAACTCCAGCTTTATTAACTCCTAATAAATGTACATCAATACTTCTGAATCAAAAAAAAGTCAGTGGCTGATGTGTTTGGTCGACCACAGGAGCACAACCTGGACTGGTTCCCACGGATGCGTGCCATGTCACTGGTGAGCAGCGACGCAGAGGGGGAGCAAAATGAAATCAAGAACCTGCAGGAGAAGCTGGAGTCCACCATGAGGCTGGTGGCCAACCTGTCTGGACAGCTGACTGAGCTGAAGGAGCAGGTATATCATGTGGCTGTAAATCATCATGCACTCCCTCATTTTGTAGTATATCACCCTTTGTTTCTTTTTCTTTGGCCTCCCTTTTAAAAGGATAGCTTTTCCAGCACTGTTTTTTAATGTTCAGCTATTGGGAGGTTATTGACAACCTATCACGTTTTAATGAAAAATAACATGGGAAGAGTTATTGGGGATTGGTTGCTTACAGTTTTACAATCACCATAATGGAACTGGTGACTCAGAGAACCTAAGCTTATACCTAAATTAGTGTATTTTCAGTACGGTACTCGTCACATTATGCAATGACAGCTGTTCTTAGAAAAGGTTAATAAAAGTTAAAAGAAATATGTCATTATTAAGGGACACACTATTGCCTCTGAGTCATAAAAGAATAATTAGATACTTCGGCAAATACACTTATTTGCTTTCTTGCCGAGAGTTAGATGAGATGATCGATACCACTCTCTTGTCTGTACGGTAAATATGAAGCAGCCGATTAGGTTAGCTTAGGTTAGCTTAGCATATAGACTGGAAACAGGGGGAAACAGCTAGCCTGACTCTGTCCAAAGGTCACAAAACAGGCCTACCAGCACCCCTAAAGCTCACTGATTAACAAGTTATATCTTGTTTGTTTAATCCATACAAAAACTGAAGTGTAAAAAGTTGTGGTCTTACAGGGGGTTATGTGACAGACTATTTCTTGGCTGGGCGCAGTAACTTCCTGGAGTCAAGAATAACATAAGCCCCCTCCATAAAACCACAACTTGACAGTTTTTGCGTATTTTAAATGCATTGTTTACATCCATGTTTGCTAACTTGCACTCTTCTTCTCCCTTGCCTTCGTCAGCACATTGTTATGTTACTACAGCGGGATAGCATTAAATCAGCAGCAGAAATGTGTGTTGTGTCGCCCGCATGCTCCAGCACGTGCACAATACAAACAACATGTGGACCCACTCTTAAAAACATTGCTCCCCAGTGCTACTAGTGGTCAAACACTCCATAGGGTACCTTTAAGCTACATTACAGTTTTAACGTGTTCTTTTTGTTTCCCTGTGCAGATGACGGAGCAGAGGAAGCAGAAGCAACGAATTGGCCTTCTAGGTCATCCCCCTCACATGAACATCAATCCCCAGCAGCCTGCCTGAGGGCCCTTGGGGGCCAATTTCACCAGTGCCTGAGCACTTCTGACAGTGTACCACATGTTAGACAGAAGAATGCTAAAACGTGTCCGTCTCCAGTATGTATTTAGGTCAATGTCTGATTGTATACCTCACCAGAAACTCCTACAATAAGTGTGTCTACAACATGCGTGCTTCTGAGTGTCTGTGTGAAGTGAAAGTTATCTGAGTACGTTACTCATGGTCTGTAGTGTGGATGTGTCTGCGTGGGTGGAGTGTGCACCAAGTGCCTCGGGACCTGAGAAGCCAGTCCCGAAGGTTTAGGAGATGAAAACACTGACTTCAGCTTTACAACCGTGAATGCCTTCTGCATTGCACCACACTACCAACATGCCAAAGTTCAGCCATTGTTCCCGAGGGAGTATTCCTCTCAAGTGGCCTTGTATTGAGGTTTTAATCCTCAGTGTTGCACCAGCAAACTCAGGTCACATGTGGATTTGAAGGTTTGTTTGAACTCTACAACACATTATTTAATATTTTTGCTTTTGTCTGACAGCAATAGGAATACTTAATGATATGCAATGTCTAAATAAGAATGAACTATTTTTGGGAACTGGTATTTGCTTTTATATTTGAAATTATACTATCTTTTATTTAAAATACAAAGACAACCAACACCTGTAAAAAAAGTCCTGAAGAGGTCACCACACTTTTACAAAGTTTCTTAATGCTGTTATAAAACCTATACAGTGTTTGTTTGTTTTTTATCATGAGAGCAAGCATTTGTTATCACTTTCATTATTACTTTGCAATCTCAAATGAAGGTCCTACTTGTTCCAGGACACTTTAGATAAAAAGACTTGAGGGGACATTGAAACTTGTTGTCAAGAGAAATAATATTGACCTGTTAGAACCTTTTCTGTCACTATTATTTTGAATATCGAACCACATGAAATCTACTGGGAGAAGGAGGATATCATGTGGCTGCTTCACTATGAAGCCAGTTCCATGTTGTCCTTAATAATAGTAGTGATTTGGAGTTACATTGGAAGCATACCGTAGAACAAAACATATAGGATTTTGGGAGAAACTTTAAATTAGATTTATTCTTTTTCTCTGCACTGAATTATTTAATTATCCTTTCATTCATTTAGTCCTAAAGCACTGATATTTTCTGTAGCACACAAGTGATTGTTATGTTTTGGTTGGTCACTTTGTAAAAGATCCACAAGAGAATGACTGCTTGAGTGTTTGGGTGTATGTGAGGAAAATAAAAGAAGAACTAATAGATGTCATTTGGAGTGCTGCTTGACCAAACTGAACTTTTATACTAATAGATGGTTTGTGTCTGAATTGTACATTCCATTCTTGGAGTCTATTTAAATAAACAAACAAGTGTGTAAAATGATCTGTTGATGAGTGTTAAACAGTATGTGCATATGTGAGACTAAAGGTAATGAGGATGTTTGCGTTTTTCCTGTGTGACTGTTTATTTGTTGACACCTCGAGCGGTGCCATTCCTCCAAAGTGCTGCAGTCAGATGAATGAATGGCCTCACAGAGAAGAAAATTTGGGAATAGCTGGCAGATGAACTCTGAAATCTTATCTGTGGTCCTCTACAAATGAGGAAGTGCACTTATCTTATAACCATGTTGCATAAGGAAATATGCGAGCATGTTGAAATACAGGGCTTGCGCATGTCTAGTTTTAATTTGACCTTTTTGGATTTTATCACAGCACAGGAAGACCATGTATAGAAATCTGAAATTGTAAAACTGCCTTTTATCTTGATTTTCTGAAGACTGACAATATATTATAGATATAGTTAAAGTCATAGTCTCGAAGATTTTCATTTCGTTGTCTTTCGCAGCACCTATGGGGATAAGCAGTAATTGCAGGCGTGTTTTTGGACTTCACTTCCCAAGTTTCATCATCTGTAGTCATCAACCTTTTCTTTGTTTGTTCGGCCATAGTAACCATTTACTCGCAACGCTAGCAGAGATCAAAAGAAACAGCAGTGAGTTGAAGAGCAAGTCTGTTGTGTTAAAAGCCTTGTGCGCCACTTGTGATTTTTCCAGGAAAGTCGCCACCGACACCAGGGGCTTGGTAAGGGCTTTCATCAGTGGGCCATAGGCTCAGTCACCATTGTGTTGCCTCATTCGGCAATAGATAGTGGATTAACAGACATTTATTTACATGAAAATCTTTGATATTATATCTTTAAATATAAATAATATAAATACTGTTTTTGAAATAGCCTCTTGTAACACAAAATTACCATTAAAACATCTTTCCTAGTAAATACAATACTTTTAACAGCTCAAGCTTTTGTCCATACATACATTTTAACATAATGAAAAACTCTGAACTTGCTGAAAACAGTGAAGGCCAAAAGGTGTTTTCCACAATATCCCCCAAGCATGTTACAAGGTCTACAAGAGGACTAAAACAAAGGTACCATTGTCAGGATTCAGATTAATCAATTCAATGTTAAATTGTGTTACATTTACCTAGATTATCTTCAAGGGGCTTTCCATCATGTCAATCAAGTCAAGTCAATTTTCATTTATATAGCCCAATATCACAAATCACAATTTGCCTCAAGGGGCTTTACAATCTGCACAGCATACAACACCCTCTGTCCTTAGACCCTCGAATCGGATGAGGAAACCCCCTCTCCAAAAAAACCCTTTATACATTGTTGTTATTTAATTACAACTGAATCACTGTGACCTGTGTTATGACCATTTCTATTTAATTCACTACACTCAAGGAATTTAGTTAAACTGACCTTTAGTTAAACTAGTGGATCTGGTCATAGGATNNTGAGTCTTTTAAAGCTTTGAATGAAGACCCCCTTGTTACTGTGACAGAGGCTACTTTTCTAAAACTATGAAAAATCCGTTTAATCAGGGTTGTCTTGTGACAGCTGTTACTTAATTAGTTTATTTTCACCAGATAGATGGATAGTCCAAAATGAACCAGCTTGTATTAGCATGGGGAGAAAATTACCTTTAAATACAATATTTATGTATACAATATTTTAAGTTGTCAAAATTCTCAAAATAGTACGTCAAACTTGATTGTGATTAATAAAGACATAC
>NTHP01000364.1:246131-266700 GCA_003416845.1 Oplegnathus fasciatus | reverse complement strand
AGTAGGACTCACTTCATCTGATATTTGTTGTGCTCAGAGCAACCATCTGCATGTTTCATGAACATTATGAAATGAAATCATGTTTTGGAGGCAAAAAAAAAAGGTCAGTATTTTCAGATCTGCCAGGTGTTCTAATAATTTTGGCCACCACTGTAAGTATATCATTTGTTTTTCTCTTTTGTCTGACCCACTGTCTGACCTGTCCAGAGTTTTTGTTGAGTAGGGCTGAGTGGAGAAGCGCAGGTAGCACTCTCTGTAGAACCAGACAGTCAGAGGGTTCCAGTCGGTAACGAGGAACCACTGACGGAGGTCAAACTTGGTGCCATGGACCAACAGAGGACGTTCCAGGTATTTCTGAACCACCCACTTACTCTCCTTAGTCAGGGCTCTGTCACTGTCCACGAGTGCCAAAATCTCATCCAGGCGATCCATACACATAATACCTGGGTCGTTGGTGTGACGTGGAAAAGAAAAGAAAGCACCAAAACTGGCTTAAACAAATCAAAAATGCATTATTGACTGCGACAATTTCAGTGCACAAAACTAAGATGTTTCTGAATGTCTTCTGAACATTCCTTTATCACACTGAAGCTGAGGGGCACTGTAGGTATTATCATTTTATTTTTTCCAACTAAATGTAGAAAAAGGAAGCAATGGCAACATCCACATGTTACACCTCGTGTTGCAACCATAATATTCACAACACAAAACAACACAGTATTTCTTTCAGTATTGTGTATGGAGAGAATCGAGAGTAAGTAAAAGATTAATATATAAGATTACTGTGTAAAAATGCCTCACCTCGTCCTCTTGATTTAGCACCTGGTTTGATGATCCAGATGTTGTTTAGTCCGTCTGTACCCAGCTGCGGGCAAACCTTCTGCAGTCTGATTAACATGGTCTGGCAGCGCTCCACAAACACACTGCTACCTCTGATCAACGCACCGTCACTACACACACAGATTGAGTTTATTAATGTATATATACTACTATGCTTCACTCTGGACAGTAATTGTGCTGGTTATCTGCTCTCTCAAAGACCTCTTATGTGTAAAAAAATATATGTATTGATACCTATCTACCTGCTGTATCTTTACAAACAATATCTGTGTCCAACTTGCATACTGTACTGTAATTAGGTGAATAGGCATACTACATGTTCACAATGAAAAAAAATTACAAAATTGAACAATAAAAACAACCAATGAATAAAACCACTTAATTTCTGTGTGGAATGAATGCAATGCACACAATGGAGGAGCTACTCACAGTTAGAAAGAAATGGTGGACTGTGGGGCAACAGGTCCACCCGGCAGTTCAGAAAAAAAGGAAAGCAGCTAAGCTTTTAAATTTAAAACAGGCAGCAGTGTTCTGAAGGTGTAGCTCAAGAACGTTTGCTTGTATACGTGTTGGCACAGCAGGGCTATATCAATTTCCTGTGTACCAACTGCCAAAATAGTGCACTATAAATAATAGCATGTAGTATCATGTATATTTTATGGTATTTGTATATACAGTAGCGTGGAACGGGAACATGCTGTATCATTCCAGTGAATCCTCCTTTAATGAAAACCCTGAACCCAACTGACTCTATATTTAATCCCAAACTGAGTCATAACATAAACTCTAGTGCATAGTGCTAAGAAAAGCTATTTAAAGGCATACATATGTACTGTATGTATAATGTGACTGCTCTGAACCTTACCTAATAGGAACTCAGTAGATTTTTTTTCTGTCAGATACATTTTAGGGTTTTTAATGACCTATATTCAGTGGATAAGCTGACTGTGAGCACTGCAGATAAATTTAATGTGACCTAAGATGGCTCGTTCTAGCAAACCCTGGAAGCTCCCAGAAAACATACTCACTGCACAACCATGTAGTAGTCTTGCATAAACTCTGCCCACTGCTGTTCCTCCACTGAGGGGGGTGTTTCTACAGTTACATCAATGTCGCTGTGCTCTAAAACACTGAGAAACTCTTGACACACGTGCAAAGCCATGTCAATCATTCCTGGATCAACAAATCGACGCTCTGCATTATCCAACTCTGTAGAGAGAAAGAAGATTGATATCATAGAATTTGTTACATTCTCCTTGACCCGCACTTCATATCATGGCCCGGTCACAATTTCAAAGGGTGCATTTTTTTTAAATTTATTTTGCATCTATTACCACCAGAGACACTGTTTTTGGCTTTTTGTTCTTCGCCCTCTTCTCCATCTCTCCTCCATCTACTTGTCTCAACCACATGCTGCAGCAGACTGGTGCATGCTGTCCTCCTGAAATCCTCTTCATTGTCATAGAAAATAGAATGAGAGGACAAGAGCACAAGAATCATCTTTCTTTAAGATGATAACACATCACTAATAAAACTAAGACAGTGGGCGTAAGTCCACTTATAACCTCCATTTACACTTCATGCAACTTCATGCATCTCTTATCCAGATATGATTGTTCCATGTTCCATTTACACCCGGACACATCATTCCATCTTTGATAGAGTGAAATTTTGGTTTTGTGTTCATAGAGCCATGCAGCAGACCTGTGAATGCATGCTTTTCATCCTCTGCCCCAAGCCTGTAGCATCTTGGGAAGAAGGTGTCAGGATCTGCTGTATCAAACCACTGAAGGTTACGCAGGTTCATACAGAGCCCCACCTGAAAGAAACAGATATATATATATAGGAGACAGAGTGTGCTAGTTGAGCTATGGCCAAAGGTGAGCAACTTGCATTTTTGCTAATCAATCATTAGAAACTCTTCAGAGATGAGACCTTGGTAGTAAACGTTCCAGCATTCGCATAGTGATTGGTCATTTGGTCATGCCGTAAGAAGCGACAGTCTATGTAATCCCGACGAGTTGTCCAGTAGAAATGTGTTGATTCATTTCGAACCAGGCGAGACTAGAAAAGGTGGAGGAAAATGATGTAATGCGAGGATAACAATAACAACATATTCGATTGCTTTCAGAGTGTGCAAGATGTCAGTGTCGTGTTCGTTCACTTGAATGTTATCTTACCATGAGGTCAGACATGTCATCAAGGTTCTCCTCTTTCTCGCCTTCATCCACTCTCTCTGTAAAGAGATAAGTAAAGAGGTGCATGTGTGTGTGTGTGTGTGTGTGCGTGCGTGCATGCAGGCTTTCATGTGTAAAGGGGTGTGTTAAAGGGGTAGGGGTCTGTGTTATAGGTTGATGTCTGTAATGAGGTATATAATGTATCATTTATCAGGTGTAGTGGTATCCATGTATCCATCTAAACTAGTGCTCCAATTACATATATGCTAATCCCTCCTGCAATTTTAGCTTTGACCGTGAAGAGAGAGTATCACTGACCCCTCCTTTAGACAAAATATGGATGATTGGAAAAATCATTTAATTGTAATATTGTATGAATAATTTGTCAGTAATACTGTGTGCAGGGTTTTCTACTACACACCCATTCTTTTCCCAGTATCTCAATCACTCATATACAGCCATTTTTCTTCCCACAGGCTTTGAGACTAGTGAGATTTCAGTGTGTTGTTGGCATCAATACTGCATCTTGTTTTCTCAAAATAAATGCCTGATTTGGTAGCTCTTAGGACCATTTTCTCACCAGTAACATCAGCACTGACATCACCATCATCATCCTCCTCCTCCTCATTGCCATGGCAATGAGGTGCTCTCTGGGCAGGATGGGGCAGACGACGTTCCACCCACCCTCTGGCCCATAAGGCAGCACGGATCACAGGATAGGGTCCCTGCACTGAGAACACTTTCCTCAACTGAGAATGAGTGGGAGAGAGATGGAAAGAGTCAAATGGGACACATAGCATATAAGAGGGTAGTAGGGTAATGTGCAGAGGTGTTACAGTGAAGTCTGACTTGTACATATAATCACCTTCACTGCTTTCTCCACCAGCGTTTTAGCTGTTTTTAGCCTGTCTGGCCTGATCGCTGGCAGGCTTGGCACACTGCGACGTAACTTCCCCTCCACTGGAGCCACTGTGGATCGTAACACTGAGACAAATTGCTTGGTCAAATTTCAATATAAAGTAACTGTGTGCACACACACGTGTGCATGTCTACTCACTCACCTGGCATTTGCTGCATGTTGATTTTGTTTAGTTCTCTCTTCAGCTGATTGACATACGGTGTTCAGTTCTCTGGGAACAGAAATATGTTCAACAGCATTATTGTCACATCATCATATTATAGGATATAAAGTTATACAGATTTATTAAAATGAATCAGAAGATACTAAGATAGATAGATAGATAAATAGTTAGATAGATGCAAAAATGTATTCTTCCCATTATTCTTCCCAAATAAACCTTTTCACTATCTTTTCACTATCAGACCAACGTGTAGTAATGGTCTCCTCTAGTATGACACGTGACACTTACTTGGTCTCTTTAGCTACTGAAGAAGGATGTAAATTGGGTCAAGCAGGCATCTAAATCTGGACAGAGCTGACTGAGGCTGCCATAGCTTCACATTGACATACCCATGCGCAAAACGGGGCACACAGTAAGACATACAGTACAGAGGCATGCAGACTAAAAAAGCATGAAAACTATGAAAACACATCTACAGTAGGCTACATCCACCATGAACGACGAATTTACGGACCAACTCTCTGTGTGTCATCTATTAGACATGAATACAGACTACCGATAAAATACATCTCAAACAAAAACAGAAGAGATTTTCTGCTGAACATTAAAATACAAACCTAATGCTGTCACCTTCCCAGTGACCCGAACACTCTGTCCATAGACTCACTCAGTCCTGCTTCCTACATGCTCCCGCAGACCGTTCCCATAACAACCGTGCATGCTCCGACAGAATGTTTATAGTTGCCATAACAACCGTGCCCAGGAGAAACAGGACGCCATGCAGGTGGATGAAAAAATCTACCACCTTTAGTCAAGCGTTGAAGAAAGTGGATCACTTAACTGACGCTATCAGTTGCAGTGTAGTTTACACGTGCACAAGAACCATTATACCAGCAACGGTACACCACTTGTGTGGACATACTGTATCTTATTGCAATCTGAACTCAGTGCTCAGTAAACTACAGGGACCGACTGGCTGAGGAGAGTCAACCTGCTGAGCTAAATCCAATCAATGTTTGACAACGTGGCAGGTGGACAGTCTCATATTTGGAGGGAAAACACTGTGATTTATTGTATTTTTTGCTTCCTTATCATTAAAGGCGACCATCTGCAGTAGTTAAAGAAAAACTGCCTGCCATGCATCTTCAATAATAAGCCCGTCACTCTGTCAGACATGTGCACGTGACCTTTAAACCGGGATTATAACAAACATACTGTGTGGGCCTATATCCTACTTTGCGCAATGCTTTATCTTTCCACAAGATGGCATCCGAGCCTTATGTTCTAGTTTGTGTTACAGGATCAATCAGATTCACAATGTCGCTGTCTTTCTTTCATCTTATGTGCTCACTGCTCACTTTTGCATTCATGTTTTACTACTGAAGACCATATCGCCATTTTTTGTCTAATAACTCATAGGGTAAATAGGCAAAATCACCTATGTTGTATCAACCCTGCAATTACTATTTACAAATAGGTATGCCATACTTTTATTTACATTGTATCCTACTTTATACACATACTACTCCACTGCATTTCAAAGGGAAATATACATCCGTTATACTTTTATACTTATTATATACTATCTAGTCTACTGCATGCATGTGATTGCTATAATTACTAGTTACTTTACAGATTTGTTTCTTTTTCATGCACAATGTATCATCATCTTATAAAATTGGAAGCATTGAAAATGTCCAGCAATTAAGTAGTTAACGCTGCATCAATATAATATAATATAATATAATATAATATAATATAATATAATATAATATAATATATAGTATTTAATATATTTTCTCTACTTTTACTCAAGTAAACGTTTGAATGCAGGGGGACTGTTACTTGTAATGTAGTATTTTTGAGTTGTGGCATTGTTGCTTACTTGTGTAAATGATCTAAGTACTTCTTCCACTCATTCTTTTCATCAAAGAAAATAAATAAGTAAAGAAAATAAATCATAAGTAAGCATAAAGTTTTCTCTGAATTGTGACATTTGTCAGCACATCAGCCGTTCTCATGATCTGAACAGCTGCATGGATGCAGAGTGAAACAAGAAAACAACAGCTGAACTATTTGCTGTGGTCTCACATCTTAGCAGCTGAAACGCGAGAGGCTGCCAAACTGGACATTATATAGAGTGACGTCGTTCTATAAGCTTATAATAGTCTTGGCTTTATTGTGTTGGGTAGCAGCAGTGCGTCGCAGCCCGTCGAGTGCCTCTGTGCTCTGATTGGCTGAGGCCGCAGTGATGCTCTCCCGCATCCTGCTCCCACAGCCAGGGCAGGAGGTAGGGGAGGGGAGCTGGAAACGCGGCCGGGAAATCATCATAAGAGGGGGGCCAAAAATTACAATTTCCACCGCGTTTTCCTCATCTGGAAGAGATGTTTACACTCAACATGTCCGCGCAAACAGAGGTAGCCGCTGTTACCAGCTCGTGACTGCTTCTTCAAAAAACCGTCCTAAAGACAGCGCTGAGAGGCTGATCAGCCCCTGGGAAACTCTCACCTTTACACTCCGCGAACACTGAGCAGGTTACCCCAAAAGGCCACGAGCATGCCCGTCAACGACCCCGAGAGCATCCTGAGCTACCAGGTAAAGTGCCCTTTAAATGTCTAATGCATGGCGCGTTGCTTTGACACTATGGGATGGCACAGACCAGCCTGTGCACAAGCTCCAAACAAGTGTAACCCTCAGTTTAAAAATTTCTGCTCTAATAGAAACCCATGCTGCTGGAATGATGGACTGTGTCATATCTGAGGAACTATTTAATGACAGAAATTATTGCACCTTTGCTACTGTTGCATTCCCCAATGCATGTCCAAGCTTGCTGCAATGTTTCAGACATTTATCAGGGTTTGTTTTGCACATTTTATGTTTAAGCGGACTCAATAAATGTTATGCCAGGATGCTAAGTTGTGTCAGGTTCCTCACCCTGCGGAATGATGCTGTATGCGGAGGATGTTGTTGATATTGTTATTCTGGGGTGCCAACACGTGCAGTAATTCCGGGGAGCGTATCACATTGCAATGCATTGGGAAATCTTTTTGACTGCTCCTCAAGCGCACATACATGTTCCATTATGGCCACATTATTGTGAGAGCACAGTGAGGGATACGTTTTAAACACAGCGCTCATTAAAATGTCAACTGCTCGTCCTGGAGTCGCATGTGTGTGAAGAAGAGCAGGAATGGGACAGTGCACTGGATTTTGAGATGGCTCTTGCTTAGACGGCGTGTTATTTTCTCAGTTACCCTCAAATGACCTTGACGCCATCCTCACACCGTGCACCACCGTACAGGGCTGAGTATCTACTTCCATACATGATCGTTATTAGCCAATGCTGGCTGCAGGGGGGAGGACAGCCTGTGGTTAAGTGAGGTTTGAAGGGGGGAATGGTATGATCCTTAATGTCCTGTTGATGTGTGATTTATTATGAGATCCTGGGTCAGCTGATGAGACAGAGGTAAAGGAGGAACCAGTAAGGACAAATGGACCATTGAGCACACCAGTGCTCTGGGATGTTTATTCAAGCTGGCATGCAGTAATGTTTGTATAGCTTGATTATAACCACTGTGGCATGCAGTATCACAGCTTAGAAGACTTAATGTAGCCTACCCTAACAGAGTCATGTCCGCATGGTGGTTTATAATAACATCCCGTCTGAGGGCAGGAGACAGGTGGAGAAGGACCAGAGGTGAGCTGGGGAGTCTCTGATATGATTAGACAGCTTTCAGACGGGGAGGGGAAATTGCCTGCGAGCCTCACTCTTCAAACTGTAGGGTTGTGCCAGTTTACTGTCACAGTACAAAACCTTTGAGTTTTTTCCCTCCACAAGTTCTGTGCTGGTCCAGTCAGTCAGCGCGGACCAGGATCTTTGCCATTCTCCCCACCTGAAACCATCTGAAATGTTTGCCAAAGCACTGTTCAGGTGTCCCAAGTCGTGGGAAAGATATTCAGATCGTTTGCTTGAGTAAAAACAGCACTATGAAGATGCAGTTTTGCACAGGCGCCCCTGCAGAAGGGCACCTATCCATAGTGTTAAATTATTGATGTGTTCATTTGTAAGCAGCACTTTGCAGCATTAATGTTGTAGGTGATACAAGTGGCCCCAAGCTTACATTACTATACTGTAACTACACACACAATACTAGGACACTAATGATCATTTTTAAAAAGACATATTCAACTGAAGTACTATGGAGTTATGTTTGTGCCTCATTTCTGAGCCTGCAATGGGACATTTCGAGCATAGAAAAAGATTTTTTGCAAGCGCATAAATGATATTTCATGGAGAAATTATTATCACGCAAAGAATAATTCAAACAAACAAAAATCTATTTTGAGCTAAATATATTTATGACCGTGTTTATCCACATAAGTGCACGCTGATAACCTTTTCCTATTCATTTCCCTTGTTAATAGCCCTGCTCTGTGTGCTCACAGGTTTGTCTGTGTATTTGACTGCTGCCACAATTCCAGCCAATCAGAACACTGGAGTAGGTAATTTCTGATTTCTGATTGGCTGTTTTTCTCCAAAATGATTGTAGGAGTATTATTGGTTACTAGAGGAGTAGGGAAGCATTGGTTAGTAACTAACTAACTAAGCAGCTCCACATATGTAGTTTATACAGTTTTGGTTACATACCTAGTTTTATGAGCCTTTATTCAATTCTTTATGTAAGTTAGCCTGGACTCTGTGCCACCAAACTTTAGCTTGCAGCCTTGCTATTCTGGTAGGTTGCTAAGTTAGCTAACTTCTGCCATAGCAGTGATTGATAAGTTATTGATTATTGATTGGTTATTGCTGGCTACACAGTCAAGGCATTATAATCATTATTGTGGTTCCTTGAAAAGACTTAACTCAAGACCTAAATCTATTTTTTTTTAACTTGGTAGCACAAGTGTCTTTAAAAAGTGTAGAGTCCTGAGTCGAGTCTAATATTTTTATAGCTAGCTGACTTTGACTAATTACTATAAGCCACCTATACTGTAGCATTCTTATAAAATGAGATGTCTGACAGAATCACATGTTAGATTTAGATTTATTTCAATTTACAGGCAGGCTAAAGATATTATTATTAATAGTTGTGATGCCTTAGCTGTGTAGCTGGAATCATCAATCTAGCCAACTAGTTTAATTCACTCTTGTTCATCTGGCAGAACTCAGAGATAGCGTTGCAATTTGGTACATATGGTAATTCATAAACGTAGGTAGTGACCAAAACTGTAATAAAGTACTACAAAGTACCAGTACCTCAAAATGGCTTTTAAGTGTTAAGAAAATACTGTAATTAGTTTTCACCTTTAGTGTCCCTGAGTTAAGACCTAGAGCTGCTCGGTGGGCAGCAGTATAGAAACCAGGGTTACATGAACATTTCCAGGATGGAGGTGTGTGAACACAAAGTGTAGGTGAATGAAAACACATGAGCAATCCTTCACGAGCAAAGTTGTAACACTTTACAATATGGTACACAAAATTGTGAGTAGTTACTGAACAAGTGAGGGACGAGTCAGTACGAATCATGACATAGGTGTAAATATTAATACATATGTGGTCTGAACATGATGATTAAAAGATTTTTTGGGAGAATCCTGCTGTCTCTGGTCTGTTATTAGGGAACCAATGGTGAACTCCCTGGTAAAAACTCAGTAGCTACTTGTCATAATCAAGAAGTAATAAGGGACTACTTAACAACAACTCAGTATAATGTACCACTTTCCTTGAGGGGGCACAAAACAGGTAAGTAAGCGATTAAGTAATGAGTAATTAATGAGTCGTTATTAGTTTTGTGCCTCTCAGTGGCTGATTCATAGTTAATCAGGAACTAATCATGAAGAAAGTAGTCAGCATGTCGATTCACAGACATTTATAAACTAATCATTACCTAATAATTCATTAATCTAATATCTCCCGGTCTGTTCTCTAGTAACTCGTCATTATCTATTATATAAACATCGATTCTCAGTTTTTCAGGAACTACTTATGAACGATTCATTAATTATCAGGTCCTTCCTTAGTAATGACTCACAGTTTAGTTTACCATATTGTAAAGTGTTACCAAATAAGTAAATGATGAGAACATCTTACAAAGTGCTGTCAAAGAGTAGCAAGTCTAAGTATATAAAGCAAACTCCAAAAGAAGTCATGTGTATGCAAATACATCTAATACCATGCTGCCAAGGTGACAGTCAATATTATGCTTTGGATGTAACTATTCTGTAAGTGTTTGATACTATTCACTGATTACTCCTATTGACTGTTTGATCACTGAGACCCCTCACAATTTCATTATCTGACTAACACTGTATTTTCTCTGGTGCAGGTACACAGTTACATGCAGAACAGCCTTTTCATTTTCACTGGGTATTGAGTACTTTTTAGTGCCACTGATGCGTAGTGTGTACCTGCACCACAGAGAAGCACTGTTTTGATAAAAGACCTACTTCTTCAGTTGCACCACTGATTCCCTGCATATTTATAACCATACAGAGATGCTTGGAAATCAATAAGCCCTCTTAAAACAAACAGCAAAACCAAGCAAAGAGACACAATCACATACTGTACTACAGTGCAATGATATGCAATACTGTAGCGTAACTGAGACAAGCTAAACCAGCGTGAAGAGCCATCTATATGTAGTTGGCACATAATTACAGATGTGATGGTCATTGTTTGTTTTCAAGAATGTGATCAGTGAGTTTTTCTTTCATGCTTGTACATCTGAGAGAGAGCATAAAAATACTACAGCTTTTGATGATGTCACTGCCAGCCGTGATACTGTAAGACTGTAAATCTAGTTCTCGTTTTGTAATAATTTATGATGCTCCACATCATAAATTTATCCCCCCAACGCAAGATTGTCACAGTTTCCCTTCTCAGTCCTTTTACAGTAACTATTTGGCATCCCTCCCAAGCTTTCATTTTAATCAGTTTGGTGGCACAGAATCCATTTAGTGAGAGTGATCCATAGTCGCCTATCTGACGAATGGATGCACATTTTAAAGCTCGGATAGGCAGTGTATTTTAGAAGCACTTTTTGTTATATTGGTTGAAATTTTCTTTGCATCCCAACAGCAATCAATAAATCAAATGCTCTGACAAAAAAAAGAAAGAAATCCAGTGTCTGTGACTGTCGCCGGACTGTAATAAGCCCGTCCAGTCATTTCATTCAGACCGAATCTCTGGCTCTATAAAGTACTCAATACACCACATCATGTTTGAAAACTTTTACAGTTATGCGGCATGCACAAAGCCACCATTTAATGGGATTCATTTAGTCTGAAATACACACATTAGGGTGACAGATGTGAGTGGGAAAAAGTCTTCAAACAGTTGCCCTTCACATCAGGACTTAGTATCAGATATCATGTGAGCAGATGGCTGGGATTCAATAATTTGGTCCCTTTAGTCTTTGTTTTTGATTCAGAATGTTCTTTAACCTTTTGTGGTTTCAATTTGATAACATATTTGTAAGGTGAAACTCAGAAATCTGCAGTTTATTATACTGTATGTTACCGTCTTTCACCCACAAAACAACTAAGCCTGCAGAAATGTTTCTGGAAAGAAAACAATTACAGAGCGAGGGCCGTGGAGAGGCAGAATTGTATGTGTGGCATTGAATAAGGTGTGTATGACTCATGCTACCCGTGGGCTGAGGCAGTCAAAACAGCCACCCCTCTCATCCTATCTCCTCCAGCTCTCTTCTTTTCTATCTCACTTTTTCACCATTACCTCTTCCTTTCATCCATTCATGTTAACCCCTTCTCTGAGTGGAGCACCATCACATGTGTCTCTACAGCAGACTAGCGATGGTGCAATGCTATGAAGGGGCAGCGGCAGCCTGTGGCTGTGGCACCCTGGCTCTCAGACACAAAGCCTAGTCTGGAAGTGACAGGCCCAGTTGTCTGAGTCAGGATCTGTGTCCCTGCTGTCAGTTCAGGGTGCTTCTGGGAGGGGAGGAGAGAGGGGTCAGCTTTGAAAGAGGAGGTGGAGTTGGATTGGATGGATAAAAATAGGAGACTGCAGAGAAGCACAATCAAGAGGAGTAGTGGAAGTTGTCTCAAGAGAAATATTCAACAAGTGTTTTGTTGGAGGGAAAGAGGTCATTGTAACGGCCAGTTGAGTCAGTAGTGACAGACATCTCTAAAGACTCGAAAGCCCACGCTGTGCTGCTGAATAATGGATGCCCTTTTATGAATCTAACATTCACTGTCTTACAGCGCTGTTCTCCTCATGATGTAGTTATTATATTCATACAGAGTGAAAATCTCCCTTTATAAACTCGCTCTTCCAACAATGATGTGTGCTCACATAAGAATCATTTCTGATTCTTTCAGTGTGTGTGATGTGTCTTGTCAGTTACCCCTCTGGATTTCAAGCCTCTTCATAGTAACCAGTGGGCCTCATTCCTCTGAAGCTGGCTCCCCTCGCAGCTCCCTGATGGAGTGAAAGGGCATTTTGGCACAGCACATTGATTGCCCCTCTCAGCCAGGAGACTGGGATGCAAATCGTTGCTGCTCTATTTGTTCAGGGCGATGATCAGTTCAATGTGTTTCACTGTACTGCACTTTAACAATACCATATGATTCTTCCTAAAGTTGTTGCCAGAAAAAAAAAGTTTTATCTCCAAGAAATTTAGAATTGCAAGAATTACAAAACAGCACTGCACAACACGGCCTTGGTGGGTTTCCTGAGCAGCAAAGTCCTGAACATGAAGGAAGAGAAGTTAGCTTTTAAAGCAGGAAAAATCCGTTAATAAGTCATAAAGCAGCAGTTGGAGAAGGATATTTCTCTTCTTTATATGCTATTGTAGATTGTCGGGTAGTTCTTATTTTACAGTTTACATATCTTAACAAAATAAATGTATGAACCCGTTTGTGTTCATGTCTGCAGTCACTTTCTGCATCAATGGGAGGTTTATCAGCATCATAAGTAGAACACTGTGTGTGACTGAACTATTCTTTTCTGCTCTGGGAGTCTAACATCTTTCTGGGACAATCTGCCCTGCCAGAAAACACATCTTGTATTTGTTTAGTTATCAAACGTGGGCGAGTGATAGCATCTCTCCATTTTTAGCTTTTACATGCTGAGACACCAGATTAGGGTGCCTAAAGTCAAATGCTCTGTGTTAGATGAGTGTATCATCAATAACTAAATAAAGTGAGAATGTATCATTATAGACAAAATACTTCGAGGATAGATTCACAAATTTTAAAGTTAAAACAACAGGTGCCCATATAAACATTGAAACTGTTTTTGCTTGCTGTAATCATTCCTCTTGTTCATACTGGCCATTGAAAGACCCCTTGATGGGGAACAAAACCCACAGTCCTTTTTTGTGCAAAAAAACCCATAAAGTTGATCTGAAGCTAATTTGAGGATTCAGCAGTCTAAGTTAGACAAATCAAGATTTCTCCCAAAATTCCATTTTGTGTCACTGTTTTTCCATCGCAGCTCAACAAGTAAACACTAGGTGAACATCAGATCTGTGTGGAGCGATGAGGAGATTGGAATCTTCCTCCCATTAATACATGAAACAAACATAAATGCCATATTTCCACCGTGTTTTCCACTTGAGGTTTGACTGCCGCTTGTTTAACTGCATCATCTTTTTGCACCCTCTTTTTCTTCTACAATGGTATAATGGCACCTGACTGGAGCATTAGCACCACCTACTGCTTATCTTGACACCTAATATTCGCATAACAGTAGTGGAAGGAAATGCACACAAATTTGCATTTTCTTTTGCTGACTCTCTGAAAATTTGTTTAGAATTTACGTTACATTTGAATGGACACCTGGCTACTGTCTGTGGAAACACAAAGAGAGAATTTCATACTAAAAAGACTATAACTTTGGAAGATACCCACTTGATTTGATATTAAGTATTAGCTTTAGATAAAGTTTTAAACTCATTTTTACACAAAACAAGTACAGTGGATTTTGTCCCCCTTCACTTACATTAAAAGCGCATTAGAGAGGGATCTCTGAATGACCAGTACGAACAGGAGGAATTAGTCCAGCAAGCAAAAACTGTTTCAATGCTCATATGGGTGCCTGACTGATGTTTTAAGACAGACTTGAAAATTTATGAACCTATCCTTTAATAACCTATCATTTTGGAATAATCTGGAGGGCCAAATGTATTGGCTGCAAATACTTGTTACGTGCTACCAAAGCAAAACTTAACCAAAGCAAAATGTCAAAGAGTTGTGTATTTGTAAGCATACACTGCTCCTCAGTTCTAACATGACAGTATCCTCAGGTCATTTGATTTGGCACTATCATGTAATTCTTTTCTTTTATCCAGTCACAAGGCAGCTCCAGTGTGTGTTTCCCATGCGTGGTTACCACTGATATGCCTGTAAAGGACAGAAACTCAAGGACAGGCAGCCATTTTGGGGCTAGCTGTGGACCGCTTCTGTGGTGCCAGCGGCAGTAATCTGTGTGGAAAATTATTTTTGAGTCATAAACCCTCCCGAGCACTGTGACTGATACAAAGCTAGAGGACAAGAGTGAAGAAAAAGGGACGGTTGCCAGGGGATAGAGACAGGCAGCAAAACACAAATTATTCGCCATGTCAGTGGAAAATCACGCACACGTGCATGCTTTGAGGGTCACAGATGTGCTCACCCACAGGGAGAGAGCAAACAAAACTTTAAGTGCCATGTGAGCTTTTAATTAGCTGAAGCACTTAATGTGACACGAGGGAGGTGAGTTGTGAATGACAGGGAACCATTAACCTTTTGAAAAAACACATACCTGCATGAATTTGCCATTAAGAAGGTGCGCTTAGTGAACTGTGACCAGGATGACTACGGACCCTGAGTCACACTGTGTTATGAAGAGCATGGACCCAGAAGAAGGAACATCATAATCATGGCACAGATACAGTATGTTTCATGTCTCTGAAACACAATTTCACCCACTCTATAGTTATAGATATTGAATGAGCCTCAGGAGACTTTCCTCCTTTTTTCTGTGTGTGTGTGTATGCACCCAATGGATCCCAGCTAATTGATGATTTGATAGTTTAGCGTCCTTTCTGGGACAAAGGGCTTTTAGTTTTTCTCTCTCTCTCATCCATTCTCTCTTGTTGTGTGTCTATATGTTTGGTAAAGCTCCAGTTCTAATGGAGCCGAGTGCCTCAAGCCTGAGCCCAAAACCCACACACTGCATAGAAGCCCTAATTCACCAGAAACAGCTGCACTGACTGATAACACTGCGCGTGTGTGAGTGTGTGTTAGTGTTACATGTGACGGCAGAGAAAGATTCAGACTGGATGCGTGTATGCACAGGATTGTTTTCTTTAGAGTGGCTATAATCAATGTTTCTATAATAACAAAGTATCACATGAGATGTGAAAACAATGTGACAATGTGGAAGGGTCGTTCGTAGTGATGAACCTGCAGAGATTTATCATCTGACTCTGCAGCTTCCCTCGACTTTACGGAGCTTTACAGTGAGTTTCAGCTCCTTGTTTAGCTGTCCAGACCAGAACTTTACTGTTTTGGTTCACTCTCACCACTCTCATTGCATCAAAAACGAAAGCGAGACGGTTTTAAAAACCCTCTGTACACTACCTGCTCATCATAGTTAGAGACTAGCTGGTGAACATAGTGGAGCATGTAGCAGCTAAAGAACCAGATATTTCCTTCAGGAGTTGGTAGAGACCAAAAATAGAGCTAAAAGAGAGTGAATATTGGCCTTACATTCCCCAGGTGGACACACACATGACTCCAAATGTATGATAACGTTGCTCTGTATCTGCTGGATGTCTAAATAAGCAACTGTTTGCCATATCAACTTAACAGGAGATAATATGTCTATGTCACGACTTGTTTCCACTGCCTCGAAGTGGCAAAAAAAAAGTTATTGCAGGTTTAACATGGATTCGTACTTAAAAATATCAATTTACCTCGTGAACATAAAAAATTGTGTACTTCAGTACAACTGACACATTTTTTTCAGTGATCTTTACCCAAGTCCAAAGTCTGTAATAATGAATCTGACACTGTGGTCCTACACTTCAGTCTGTACAGTTTGTCATTTCTGCATGCTCCGCTGCTTGTAATAAATAATGTGGCTATTTTTTATATGATTACATAGAAATCTTTACTTTGAGGCTGCACATATTTTAAAAGATATTTCCTTGGACATTAATGTTTAAGCTTATGTCTCCCGACATATCCCCAAGCCCGCTTGTTCCTATTGATTAGTACTGAAGATGTAAATCTGTAGTTTTTTGCAAACATTACTCAAACAGGAGTAAATATTGCATTTGTTGGGGACTATTTTCAGCAGTAAATTTGGTGCTCAAGTGTGTATTCACGGCAGCAGGGCAGTGTATGTGGGACTGAGTCAAAATAAACTACAGTGCCCGTGTTCACCATAATGAAGACACGTGTCAGCCAGTGCAACAGTGTGGCTCACTGATGTGTCTTTAATATATCATACCAGGCTTTGGCCACACAAACAGTAGAATCAATTCATTGTCAGTTTTAGTCTTTTCATGGGATTTGTTGATATTTGTTGATAAAAAAAGAGACAGAGAGATGTTTGGTGTCAGCTAACTTTACACAAAAGTACTCTTACTTAAAAAGGTGAAGAAGACAGTTTTATGTTATATTTTCCACTTCTATGAGCAGCCCAGTGTTCAGTACAAGCACCATTGAATGAGCATATCCACTAAACCAAGTGCTGGTTTAGTGCCTTGCTTAGGGGCACTTTTACAGGGACAGAAGACTGATGTTACATGTAAATACACATGGTCAAAAGCCCTTTTTTCCACCACACTTCCATCTCTTGCATAAACATAATTATAAAACCATGAGTCACGTTCAGCGTTTGGCCCAAGCATGACCTCCTAATTAAGTGGTCTTATTCTTTAAGAGGACAGAATTGTCTTGGGATAAAGAAGTGCTCAGTCATGGAAAGAGAAAGAAATCCCGCAGCGCTGATATGGTGGAGAGGGTGTGAAAGGAGGCAGGAAGGCAGTGCTAGGCCACCCACACCTGTGAATTAAGTGGATGTCTTGGGATCACAAAGCTGTTTTCAACTGTTGTGTGAATTATAAGTGGCTGTCTGTGCTGATATTAGAACGGCTGACATTAAATCATAAATAGAAAGCTTTTTGGAGTTGGATTTGATTTTTTTTTTTGCTTATAATAAGGTAAGACATTTATCTGTCTGTACTGCATGTTAATTAGTTTCTTCTTATCACAATCTTGAGGTAATATGCTTAGCTGTTCAGTTTTTAGCAGCATGGAGAGGCTAAAGGAATCAGACAGAAGATAAAAAACAGCTTAGGGACCTCAGTGTGCATGTAAATACAGTCTGAAACAGAAATAATACACACACATACAGACACACACAGCTCTATCCCCATTTATCACATTTCATAACTGCAGGCGGAAACCAGCATGATTCAAAAGTGGGGTTTTTTGTCAATAAACTGTGCGCAGTGTTTTATCAGCCAAACCCCAGGAGAACTAAGAAAAATCACTGCTCACTCTTGCTCTATACACACATCTCACAGTAATACACACAGTCATACACACACAGGGTACTTCAGTGCAAATGTAGTTTTATGTCCTGGAAAGCTTTAATAAAGGGACCAATCACTCTCATTAACAGGGCATGTAGTTTTCTCATAAGCCAAACTATATTGCTTTTTACCAGAAGAAAGGAGGATCCTGCTCTTACATCCTGACATTTAAATTGCTACTCCACTAACACAAACTCTCAGCTCTTTCCAACAGCACTTCAGGAAGACACATTGCAATTATTTTTGCCTCTGTGGTCGTCACGTAGCAGTCCAAGCTGCAGTGCTCACTGCGTTCACTACTCGTTCACTAATTGCAGTAAAAGACTGCATGACAGAGACCATAGATCTTCAGTGTTTGCCTCTCAGTTTTCATCTGGAAAGGGAAAGATATTGAACAGACTGTCATCATTCCCACGTACATCTTTTGATGAACACCCAACACACAGAAAGACACACACATACATATATTTCACATGCACAACTGTTGAGTTTCATTGTTGAATAATAACTCTCTTGTGTGCTCTTCTTCTGTGCCGTTTCTATTCATTTCNGTACCAGCAAATTCTGCATTCACCACCCTCACACACTCATAGAAACACATCCAGTACATACAGATCATGTGTTCATATAGAGTGGGCGGAAGCATCTATGTAAAGAGCTGCATTTATGTACCTGCGTGTGTGTGTGTGTGTGTGTGTGTCTCCCTCCCTCAATCATTAGCATTTACGTATAGATTTTAGCTATAGATTCTATTGGTAACAACTGTAGCCAGCTCTTACATACCATGCTCACATATGCTCACAAGGGTAATGTAGCATCCAGCATCCAGATGTGTGTCTATTATCCTACCTTGTGTCAAAGGTTAAGTCTCTGCCAGAAAACATGGGGTGGGTTGAGGTGATTTATACTTTGGTGCAGTGGTACACACTCGCTGTCTTTGACAGCATGTGGGAGGTTCCCATAGATTTAAAAATTAAAGATTTACTGTTGCATTTACTTGTGCAGAGAGATTATGAAAACAGAGACACCGCAGCAGCGCAGAGCTCCAGAGCCGCTGTGGAGGCTCCTGCAGCACTCTGCCCTCATTATCATAGGACCGATACATGACCACGGATAACACTCACTGCCGCACTTGAGCAAACAGCACTGTTTCTGAGGAAACCTTGTCACTGGGGAAGTAAAACACAGCAACATCCTGCAGTCTGCCAACAGCAGCGCACCTGATGGATGCGGCACTCTGCTAATTTGATTTGATTTGATTTCCTCTGGATAGTAGAGCCTAGCACATTCTCCAACTGACTCATACTCTGTTCACCTCCAGCGCGTGTGTGTGTGTGTTTATGTGGATTTGTGTGTGTGCGTACCTGCCTGTCCTTCTCTGTGTGTCTGTGCCAGACGGCCTGAGAATAGACTGTCTGGAATTTGATGCTCATTGTTGAAAAGCTCTTGCCAGTTTGGCCAATTAGCGGCTCTGTTATAGTGTCAGTAGTTTGTCTTTAACAGGACACTTCTGGACATGATGACCTTTCAGGTTCCCTTTCATGGACTCGAAGGGCTGAAGGTGTTCTACAAAGTTGAACTTTTCCATAAGAACAATATGGCTGCTGGAGACAGAGGGCACTGTAAAGACACGTATTATCTGCACTGAACATCACTAAAAAGAACAGTAACATTATGCTTACATGTTGTGTGTGTCTGCGTCCATCAGAGGCCAGATGAGGAGGTGGTGGTAGACCAGGGAGGGACCAGCTCAGTGCTGAACATCCACTATGAGAAGGAGGAACTAGAAGGTGAGTAACATGTGCAAATGGAAATCATAGTCAAACCGTTGACTTAAAGTTCCTATGTGTAGAATATTTATGTGATTATTTCAAATGGTTCTGATGGCATACATTTTTGTTTCTTGCTATTGCCCTGGGTCAGATATGGGGGGTGGGTGGAGCAGCATGAACTGCTGTCTGCCACAGTATATCAAAAGTTAAGATTCATATTTAGCTGAAGCTGCTGCTCTGCTCTCTATTGTTTCAAACCTTCAGCCATGTTGCACAGCTGACCGCACCTCAATCAGTAGTTCTGCTGTTGTATAACTAATTGAGGAGCAGCATGCTTTCAAACAATTGTGCAGCTGAAATTGATTTAGTATTGATTCATCCTTTAATTACATTCTCTGTACGGATTTTGAATTTTCCTTTTCTTTTTCTTAAAGTACAGCTAGCAGAGATATCACTATCCCTGCATTTCCATCGCTCCATTATTTGTTATTTTTTAGCTTAAAAAAGATTTTCCGTATTTTTCAGTGGCTTGGCAACAACATGTGCATAGTAGATAAATGCTCCTTGTTCCCACTGTGCTACCACAGACCTTCACACCTGCAGTTTGCATTTCAGCTGGAGAAAATTGGATTCCACATAATAACACTGCTGTCCAGTTCAAACTCTAAACCGGCATCCATCAGATTGCCTAAAAGAGGTGGAGTAAAAAAAATGTGCGGCACATGTATTTCCCTCGTGTAGTGGAGCGGAAGTATGCATCTTAAAAATGGACATGTTTAAGAAAAGTGGCTTTACTTCAAAGTTGCACTTCATTAAGGACAGCATATTCCTCAGTTAATCACCTCACACCACAGGTGACCTGACCTCACTCAGCTTACAGCATATCTCCTGAGAACACTTACTGTATGTCATATATATTTGATGAGACCAAACAGTATGATGGAAAGTTTTCCGCATGATTAAGTAATTTCTATGGCTCTTTTGTGTGTGTGTGTGTGTTTGTGTGTGTGTGTGTTTGTGTGTGTAGATAATTTACAGTGTGAGTTGTTTTTAGGGCATACGGATGTTATGTTGTCTCCTTGTCTGGTGGACATGAATAGAGCTGAACATTAATAATGAATCCTTCATCTATCCAGAGGAGGCTTTGG
>NTHP01000364.1:201529-245988 GCA_003416845.1 Oplegnathus fasciatus | reverse complement strand
TGCTGGGAGACAGGTGTGTGTGTGTGTGTGTGTGTGTGTGTGTGTCACTAGGCCCATTATCGCTTTCCTGGAGGGATAATAACATGTTCAGCTGCAGCTCAGTACTTTATATCCTTGTTGCACCCAAAAATATATTTGTCATGCACAAACAAACACACTAACACACACATCAGAATGACTCTTCTTGTTCCAATTTGCAAAGCCAGTGGTCGTTTCAACTGTTCAATTTTTTCATTTTCTTTGATATTCAAATAAAACTCCACTATTGTCAGCGTCACATGCATTCAGTCTCTTGTTATCACAGCGTGTTGCATTCGACGCTCAATGCGCTGATGATAATTATAGATGGCAGTGGTTGAGACTAATGTGGGACAGGGAGCAGAGTGTTGATCCCTGATTCTCCCCATGGAGCTTTGGGCCAACGACTAACCCTCAGTTTAATGGCTTTCACTTTTACTTTAACCATCTGAGCTGAGAGACCACAGTGCTCCCTATTCAACTCTGTTTTCCCCATTAGCAGTTCCCTCCTCTGCTCGGTTCTCTTTCATTCTTCTTTTCTCTTTCAGTTGCTCCATGTGGAACACAGGAAGATGTCAGTTTTATCCTCAGTTAATTAGAATTTTTAAATCATCTCATCAGAAAGGCTTAAATGAAAAATGTACTTGTGTATGTATGTATAGAGAGTGGACAAAAGTACACAAACAGAAAAGTCATGTATGCTGGGTGTAAACAAATTTCCACTGAGTTCTACAGTATGTATCAGCATTGAAATAGGTCTGATAATCAGACAAACATCTTTGAAAGTATTTGGGACAGACTGCAGTCACATGTTATAAAAACTGACAAATTAACAGGAGGTAAACATAGCAAAGTACAGCATACAATGTACTAAACACATACAAAATTTAAAGGTAACAAAATGTGAAGGTAACAATGGTTTGTACCAGGTTTTGTTTCTTGGAAGTTGCCAAGAAATAGAATCAAAAGTCTGTGTTCAAAACAACATTTGATAAAGATGCAGCCCAAAATTGAAGAACCTGATCTGTTAAAAAAAAAAAGATCCTCTCAAGGCCAAAGAGAAAATTTTTTTGGGCATGACGTTTAAGTTGTAACTTTCATCAGATAATTTGAAGTAAAAGACAAAACAGTCAGAAAACTGAAATACAAAACTGTGCATTATGAGACTCTCTGGTCTTACTGGATCTCCTGCTTCTTTAAGTTTATTTAAATATACACAGTTCAGGAAGGTCTGAAGCTCATCTGATGACAAGAGACAGGCTTATTCTTTATTATATTAGTATTCATGTATAATTACTAATATATAAGTACGTTTTTTCAATTCTCTGTTCAACTGTATTTTTGTTAAATAAACTTTAGTTGCACTTAAATTCAAGTACAAGCCAGTAGTGAAACACTGACACGTGAATGGACGTCTAAGTGATGAAACAGGCAATAGTGGTGATATTACGGCAAAATGTTTACATGTTTATTTTACAGTAAATAATGGCACTATGTATGTGTATAAAAGCATTACTCAGTAATAAAAGTGAAATCTCTTCTCTCGCCTCTTTTTCAGGCCACAGGACTCTGTTTGTGGGGGTTCGGATGCCCAGGCAGAGCCATCGTCACCACAAGCCTCATGGCTCCCGGCACCGCAAGAGAGACAGAAGGGCAGGAAGCATCGCAACACAACAAAGCGAGGAAACTGAGACGACGACCTCCAGTCATGGTAACACACACACACAAAATCTCTTCTTAGGCTACTCCTTTGTCGACAGTGTCTTTTACTTTTCAAATCCAGTATTTTTTAAGGCTCATCCAGTCATTTATCAGTCAGAGAGAGAAAAAGAAAATAGACTTTGGTCATGGCTCAGTGTAAAACATGCATGCATATTTGCACATGCACCTCCCAGAGAGGTGGCAGTGGTTGTTAAACAAAGCCTATCAATACTGTGGGCACTTCACACACTTGCACACACACATACAGCACTTCAGGCTAAAATTGACAAGCCCACTAATTAGCTACCAAAGAGCAGGAACTAGTCAGCATGTTGCATGCATGTGTGTGTGCATGTGCTTAGGTAGATTTCTGTGAATGCCTGTGTGTGTGTGTGTGTGTGTGTGTGTGTGTATGGACCCAGTGGTTATTTAAAAGGCTTGTACTGACAAAGTAAGCAGTGTTGTTTGTGTTAGTTCAAGTCTTTTGAGAACCACAGTTCACCTCTCGTTCCTCCCTCACATCCTCTCACTTCATCAGACACGCCGTCCCAGCGGGTCCAGTTCATTCTGGGCACAGAGGAGGATGCTGAACATGTGGCCCACGAGCTGTTCACTGAGCTGGATGAGATCTGCGTGAAAGAAGGAAAGGATGCTGAGTGGAAGGAAACAGCCAGGTCAGGATCTCCTCTGGGAGCTGTTGGCAACAATGCTTGACAAGAAAGCTTCTGACAGCCCGGCAGCTCTACAGCTGTACTGTTACGAAGAGGTGTAAAAGTGGTAGTTGCGTTTAAAGCTTAGTGGATCATTTTTTGGTCGGTTTGCTCAAGGTGAAAAGCTCCAAAGAGAGGAGTGACATTCATGTCGGTCAAATGCCAAATCTCAGTTTCTAATGTCAAACCTTTCCCTCATATTGTGCGGTTGATATTTATGTGAAAAGGATCTTTCGTGGGAGGAAACTGTGTAAACCACAATGTAAAGCTAGGTAAAGCTAAATATGTGTGTGTGGGATGGGAAAACATCTTTCGGCTTTCAAACCGCTAAGAATTAGACTTAAGAATGCTCTGAAGACCTGACTTAGGAGTAAAAACTGTGAACAATAAGAGACATTTATCGAGCGACTCACTCATACTTGCTCACTCCTAAGAGCAACTTTCAATGATCACATGATTAATCACACGTAGGAATAGCCAATCAGATCAGAGACAAGGATTTATGCTACATCTGCCATATTGTTCATTTTTTGAATCCCTAAATTTACTTAATGATATGTTATCCTGCAAAAACTTAATATTTTCATTTTCATTTAACATATGAGACAACAATCTAATATATTTATATATAAATATAGGGCAATAACAACAACAGTAAGATTTTTTATATATATATATATGTATTTATATGTATATATATATATATATATATATATATATATATATATACACACACACATATATACACACACCACAGTCCAAAACTTCCACGTTAAGAAGTTAAGAAGTTTGATAAAAATACAGGCCCTCATATCTTGCCTGTCTTTACCTCGCAGATGGCTGAAGTTTGAGGAAGACGTGGAGGATGGCGGGGAGAGGTGGAGCAAGCCCTATGTCGCTACTCTCTCCCTCCACAGCCTGTTTGAGCTCCGAAGTTGCATCATCAATGGCAGCGTGTTGCTTGACATGCATGCTGACTGCATCGAAGAAATTGCAGGTGAGAATTTTTCCAACTGACACATTAATATCTTAGTAGAGTGTTATCTATCCCTAGAAAAAAACAAGACAAGCTCTGTCTGAATATTTTCTCATGAGGATGTTACAAGAAATCAGTTTTTATCATTGGTGTAAGTGACTGGTGTCGCTTCCTCAAATGGATATATGATTTCACAATTTTTCCCCCTCTCTTAAGTCACTTCTTGCTCCTGTCCTTGGGTAAATATTACAATCACTGGCATAGAACAGGCTCTATATCTCAGTCGAGATGCCTGCTGGATGTGTGCTACAAATCGATTTATCCTCCCAAGAGAGGAGACACGTACACACACAGTGCAGGCCTGAGGGAAGCATCATCATCGTGCTGGATACAGAAGCACACAAACAGACACGCACAGACTCACGTTGTCAGTCATAGAAAAGACTAGATTGACTTTAAATTACTTTCTTGTGATGTCAGTATAAACAAGCATAAAACTGTCCATTGCCCTTCCATACTTACAGTACGCCAGTGGCTGTAAAGACTCACTTTGTGCCATTAAGCTGATCAAACAGTATGGTTGCCCGGTGGTTGTGTTTTACTGGAATATTGCAGCTGAACTTCTGTTGAACCTGATTTGTGTTGAAGTGTACAATTAGATAAAGCTGCTACCACGGTTCAAGCTCATTTGCATGCAATTAACTACGCACCTGTAATTTGCATGTGAGCACACGACTGAATAAGCGCTGTCCATGTACATCCATGAGTGACGTCCATGACTTCTTGCTACACTGGCTCCTGCAATTTAATCATTAAACTGATTTATACAAATGCAGAGAATTGTTGGCAAATCATGTCTCATGTTCCTGTCCATCCACCACACACACATATAAAAGATCACATGGTTCAAGGCTCTCCATCCGTCACTTTTCCTCATGGTTCAGGTTGTGACAGGTTTACAGCCTGAACAGCCTTGTTGCCTGCAATCATTCCTCTTCTCCAGCTCTCTGGTGCTCTTCTCACTTCCCTCTCTTCCCCATGTGACTCCTGCCAGCAGCACCTGGACCCCAAAACAGTAGCCAAGATGGCAGAAGAGATAGAGACAAAAAAGTTCTTTATTTATTTACTTGTTTATTTTTGGAAGTGTGGCAAAATGAGACCAAGACAATGTAATAGAAAAAACTTGAAGTTGCATAATAGGCATTTTTTAATCTTTTCTATCCACAGTATACGAACAAAACCTATATGCTGAAACACATGAATGTACCTCTGCAGCCCTGAGGAGCTATACGATAGATGACCAGAGTCTAATTCATTGGTACTTTACCCGGAAATGTCAACGTAATAAGAAAAACATTATGAAATATACATTTCACAGATAGGGTGGTTAAAGGTCATTGTCCCTGCTCTATACGCCGCCCTGGTGTCCAAATAATTCAATTCATAAGTTGAGTGGAATTCAGGCAGGTAAAGTACCAGTAGCTGTTGACTAGCATTAACAAACTGCGAGCAAAACAGTAAAGGAGGCTGCATACACCAGCTCTTTGAACATGACGGATATTATTATCTCATTGTTATATGAGTAACTGATGGTCATCTGTCAAGTGATACACTGGAGGAGGCAGAGCGGTTGCTGCAGTCTCAAATTAGAAGGAACGTGATCCATCTCAAGCGCATGAAGCCTGAGAGTGGAGGCTACATTGGATGTACCATTTGTGAGTTTTGATTTAATTTCCTCTGTGCGGCCCTCTTGTCACTGTCCTTATTAACATGGCTGATTATACTGGCGCTGAGCTCGGCACATTAGCGTTGGCCTTGAAGTGTGCTCAGAATGAATGCAGGCGCTGCAGTGTGTGTGTGTGTGTGTGTGTGTGTGTGTGTGTGTGTGTGTGTGTGTCAGGCAGACAGTTTGATTGACTGTTGAGGAGGGAAGGAAATAAGGAAGGAAAGATCCAGTGCCGACTCTGCAAGTCAGTATGAAAAAGAAAGGACTGGGAGAGGAAGGAGGGCAGAAGTGGCGAGAGAGATACTGATTATTCTCTGCAGTCCCACATGACCTGATATGTTGGACACATATTGACCTGCCCCCCTCCCAACACACACTCTGTTCAGTACTGTGCCTTTACATGTTGCCAGATGTCTGAGATTATAACATTTTAACCACAGCAATTAAAGGAAAAAGCAAATATTTCATAGTTCAAGGAATGATCTATAGTTGGAGCATTATGTTTCTTTATTAACTAGAGTTTTTGTGTGGTTTTGTACCTTACTGAGTATAAATGTATTAAAGTCCTGGTAAAAATAGCACAAATACATACATACTGTGCAAATAAAAGCTTATAAATAAGTTTCTTATTTCAGTAATACGAGTGTGTGCACGTTTCTTTGTCCGTGTGCTGCAGACATGGTGCTGGACCACCAGGAGGCGTCCAATGAACTGGACGACAGCGTGAGAGTGAAGGTGCGTGAGGCTCTGCTGAAGAGACACCACCACCAGAACGAGAAGAAGAAGAACCTGATCCCTATTGTGCGCTCCATTGCTGAGGGAACCCGCAAACAGTCAGAGCCACATCTGACAGGTGGGTTTCATAGTGTACACCACATGCAAACATATGTTGCATTTCTGGCCAAACGTCTTCACAAGTCAATAGCATTAAAACAGTTATCACAGATAATGTCTTGGTATGAATCAAATGTAGAAATCCAATGTCATGGATTTAGATTATAATTACTTTTGTACATCTGGCTACAGATTCAGTGTAAAGTCTTATAAATATGAGTTGACTCAGAGACAGCTCTGTTTGATATAAGATTACATAGAGGTTTTTATCAGAATGATGGATTGATATGGAATAAAAGAAGGCAGGGAGAGACTGAAAGCAACAAGACAAAGTAACAGGCACATAGAAAGACACTTAATTCTTTCAGGGACAAACTACCAGAAACCATTTGACTGTCCCTAAGCCAATGAGCGATATATTGGCAGCTAAGCATTGCTGCCTTCATAGGTTGTTTTTTCACTTTGCACTTGGCAGACCAATAAATATATGTACTGACTCTGATTCTCTCTCAAACACACACACACACACACACACACACACACACACACACATACACACACACCCACACCCTTACTGTCCTGCAGGGTCAGCCACATCTCCCCAGCCTCCACCGGCATCAGAACCAGCCAAGAACGGTGGCGGACAGGACAGCACCCAAGTGGACCTCAGCAAGGTAAACAAGTGTTTTTTTTCCCTCATAAATGTGTGCAGTTTCTTAGTGCACACTGTTTTTGTATGTGGATGGATGCTGTGAAGACCACAGTAGAATATGAGTATAAAAGAGTAGATAGAATTTGGGAGACGCATCTGACAACAGCAGTGTAAGACCTTTTTTGGTTGTACAGGGCTATGGGCTCTATGCATGTACTGTGGAACTATGCTAACATCTGTAATCAATGTTTGGAGTGCTGTCAACATCATCAACTAGGTCACATAGTGCCCCCTAGGAAACAACAGGAGAACTACATTTGATCAAAGTGCATAACTGCAAGACTGTTAAGTGTAACCACATAGGACAGATAAAAGCTTCCATTTAGCCAGTTTGCCTTTTGAGTGCATGTCTGTACAGTTCAATATCCCTAGCACTGAAATGCTAGTTCTCTGGCATTAGTGGTGGGAGAGCTTTATGCTCAACTGCAGACATTTCTGTTTCTAGTTCTGAAGTTACAGGATGCAGGGATATGTCTGTTAAAAACTACCACCGTAGGTATTAAGTCATTTTTTTTGTATTCTGATATTAACTTCTACCTTGTTTCACCAGGTGGATATGCATTTCATGAAGAAGATCCCAGAGGGTGCAGAGGCCTCCAATGTATTGGTGGGAGAACTGGATTTCCTGGAAAGGCCCATTGTGGCCTTTGTCCGCCTCTCCCCTGCTGTGCTGCTCACCGGACTCACTGAGGTCCCCATACCCACCAGGTAGACGGCCACTGCTCTTTGCAGATACATAAACAATGGTTTAGCTATAAAATCAAATTACGTGAATTCAATAATCCAGGAATGATTTGCATACTCTAAATCATCTGCTGACAAATATCAGGTTCCTCTTCATTCTACTGGGCCCGGATGGAAAGGCTCAGCAATACCACGAAATTGGACGCTCCATGGCAACCATCATGACAGATGAAGTAAGAACGCTCCGTCAAATCAAATCTAGCTTCAGAAACCCTCAAAGAACAAATCAAATCTCAACATCAGTCTCGCATCTGTCAACATCTGTCCTTCACTTCTCTCTGGATCAGATCTTCCATGATGTAGCCTACAAGGCAAAGGACAGAAGTGACTTGCTGGCTGGGATAGACGAGTTCCTGGACCAGGTGACGGTCCTACCACCAGGAGAGTGGGACCCCTCCATCCGCATCGAGCCCCCAAAGAATGTCCCCTCTCAGGTACACAGCTATGATAGAGATTTACTTTACTCTACATAAAGATTTGCTTTTCAGGTTTGAATTTTAGCTACAACTTTGATCTGGTGCAATAAAAGCAACAGTGGCTCTACAGGTAAAGTGTATAGCTATTTTTTTTATTTTTGTCTGTCCCCGGACTGTTGTTGGGTGTCTGCAGGAGAAGAGAAAGATGCCCGGAGTCCCTAATGGCACAGCCTGCCAGGTAGAGGAAGAGCTACATGCTGAGCACCACGGGCCAGAGCTGCAGAGAACTGGAAGGTAAGCTGTTATTTGCAAGCCTGTTCACCAAAACACAGACTTGGTGTTTCAGGCATTTGTGCCATAATCCATGGTAAATATAGAAGCCACATTCAGATGTAAAAAAGCAAGATGTTATACCCAAGAAATGGTGAATATCAAGATATGCTGTCATAAAAACGGCCTGTAGAAAAACATGGATTTAGCACCTGTTATGTGTTCTGAAGGGACGTGTGGAAGCCTGGGGCTGAGTTTAGCACTCACCACCATGATTGTCAGTTGCTGGAGCCACAAAATCTAAATTTGGATTTGTGAGGAGCTGAGCGAATGACAAGCGAGTGACAACCACAGCGGCCAAGTGTGACAGCCTGAAAGACAAACACGCACCAAAATATTAAGAGGAAGTTAACACCCCTGAAAATCTGACCTCCATTGGTTTGACTTCTAACTTGGCTGCAGTGATGTGGAAGTGTACTCTAGGATACTGTGACATCACTGATAGGTGTGGTTACAGGTGCAATAGAGCACACTTCTGACCACACCCGGAGACACCCATCAGTGGTTTTGGGTGTGGTCAGGGGTTAAAAAGACTTGAAACCTTTAACCGGAGAGGACAGTAAAACACTGCTTTTCAGCCTGTTGTTAAATCTTTAACGGTCCTGCACCTCCACACTGGTGTTTTAAGTTATTCTGACTGATTAGACCTCTGCACAGGTTGAGCTATACAGGGAATTACGCGAGGTCAGAAAACTCAATGTATTAACAACAGGTGCAGATGGAGAGTAAGGGTGATGTCATGTCTGTACACGCCCACACAGTCCTGGAAAGAAGTCTAATCAGGGGAGTGAAAACACCTGTGTGGGTGAACCATGGCTGTGTTGGACCTGTAATTAGCCCCTTAGTGGAATAGCAATGTTTAAAATGCCATGACACAAATTAGAAGAAATTCACTGATGGTACCCTAGTTTTCTTAACTTAAAAGATCACAAAACTGAAGATGGTTGGGGGGATTTCTCTCGAGAAGAAAGCAAATATGCACATTTCCCAAAACAATGGAAATGATTTTCCATACTCTGCAAAACGTCCATGCTGGCCAACTTCAAATGATCATGCAATAACCGTAATGTGTCAACTCGACTTCTCTAAACTTCGGCACCTCTCTTCTTCTGTTGTGTGCCGTGATCAGGTTGTTCGGCGGTCTGATACTGGACATCAAGAGGAAAGCTCCTTTCTATCTGAGTGACTTTAAGGACGGCATGAGCCTCCAGTGTGTGGCCTCCTTCCTCTTCCTCTACTGTGCCTGCATGTCTCCTGTCATCACCTTTGGAGGACTGCTGGGGGAGGCGACAGAGGGACGCATCGTAAGAGCACAAACACACTCAGACACACATTCAAACAGAGGCAAACACTGTGCTCACAAACTGCAGAATGATTAGATTATACATGTTACTGAATACTGTGCTGCCATATTTCCACCATGCGTTGTAGAGTGCCATAGAGTCCTTACTTGGTGCGTCTATGACTGGAGTGGCCTACTCTGTGTTTGCTGGTCAGCCTCTCACCATTCTTGGCAGCACAGGTCCTGTGCTGGTTTTTGAGAAAATCCTCTTCAAGTTCTGCAAGTATGTATTACACCAACTTCTCTGTGACATTTTATATCATCATCGCCCTGACATTTGTTTTGCTAACCAATTATGTATTCCCTGTCCTCCCCTTGTTTCTTCTCTCACATCAGGGACTACGACCTGTCCTATCTGTCGCTGAGGACTTGCATCGGCCTGTGGACGGCCCTGCTGTGTTTGGTGTTGGTTGCCACAGATGCGAGCTCTCTGGTGTGCTACATCACTCGGTTCACAGAGGAGGCTTTTGCCGCCCTCATCTGCCTCATCTTCATCTACGAGGCCTTGGAGAAGCTCTTCCACCTGGGAGAAGTCTACCCCTTCAATGCGCACAGCGATCTGGACAAACTCACCCTGGCGTAGTGAGTAACAAAATGTTCACTCTGCCGGTTTCCTCTAGCTTTCACCTGCATGGCAGATTTTTCATTGTTCATTGTTTTTCTTCTGTGCATTGTTCCTCTCTAAGAATATATAGCTGTCATTGTCTCTCCTCACCATGTGGCTTTGTCCTTGTTGTCTCTTCATTCCTGCTCTCCTCTAAAAGCCTTCAGATCACATCCTTGCATGCAGTTCCCTTTATGTCTGGCCTAATTTGACTGATAAAAGCGTGTGAGCCCATCCTTTTTTAGTCAGCCAATGATTTTTCTTCTGTGTTGTGCTCTCCCTCTCTCACTCTCTCTCTCTGTAGCTGTAGGTGTGCAGAACCTGATAATCCCAGTAATAAAACCTTAGAACTGTGGAGCGAGAGAAACATCACAGCCTCTGCTGTGCCCTGGTCCAACCTTACTGTCAAGGTAACGTAACTACGTGGAAACACACTCGCACACTTTGATGCCTAATGTCAGTGTAACTTTCATATGATAGGACACACGGCATTCACTCCAATGTGTTTACTTTTGTTAACATTCAACTAACCTCCCCCCACCTTCCCTTGAGCAGCTAACCTCTCTTAAGGACCTTTGCAAACACTGACAAGGACATTCAATCGATTAACCTTTCACTGCTGTGTGTGTAACTGAGCACACCAAAGGCTTGTCTTGTTTCTTCTGTATTTTTTTTCTTTCTGGTTTGTGGTCCAGTCTAACAGATAATTTAGATAAAACAGTCTTTTGATCTATTTTGTCTTGAGCCCTCTGAGGCAGTTTTGTTCTAATATAACCTCTGTGAATCTCTACAGGAGTGTATGAGCCTGCAGGGCCACTTTGTCGGGACGGCATGTGGCCACCACGGCCCCTACACCCCTGACGTTCTCTTCTGGTCTACCATCTTGTTCTTCTCAACCTTCTTCATGTCTGCCTTCCTCAAACAATTCAAGACTAGTCGCTATTTTCCCACCAAGGTAATTGACCAATATGACTGCTCACTAAGCTAGGGGTTAACAGACACTGGGAATCCTGACATGCTGCATTTGTAACCACTGATCTCTGCTGTTATCTCCCGTGCACAGGTGCGGTCCATGATCAGTGACTTTGCAGTGTTCCTCACCATTGCCATCATGGTTCTGCTTGACTATGCCATTGGAGTGCCCTCCCAGAAGTTGAAGGTGCCCAGCAAATTCCAGGTATAGAGAAAATGATAATAATAATAATGTGGATCTTGATATAAAACTCCACACGGTTATGGTTGAATCATGGCCTCACTCCTCTTTAATGGGATCCACCAGCCGACCAGAGACGACCGAGGTTGGTTGATCAATCCAATAGGACGCAATCCATGGTGGACAGTCCTGGCTGCCTCAATTCCTGCTCTCCTCTGCACCATCCTCATCTTCATGGACCAACAGATAACTGCCGTCATCATCAACCGCAAAGAGCACAAACTACTGGTAAGAAAAACCTCAGATCATGCAGCTGCCCTATGAATCTGTATCACTGCACTGTCGCTTCCAGCTGCAGACTTAAGCTCAGTTATGCATGTACCCATCTGTCATTCTCTCCGTCATGCAGAAGGGCTGTGGGTACCACCTGGACCTGCTGATGGTCGGGGTGATGCTGGCGGTGTGCTCCATCATGGGCTTGCCCTGGTTCGTAGCAGCCACGGTCCTGTCCATCTCTCACGTCAACAGCCTGAAGCTGGAGTCGGAGAGTTCGGCCCCGGGAGAGCAGCCTCGCTTCCTGGGCATCAGAGAACAGAGGTTCACTGGCCTGGTCATCTTCCTGCTCATGGGCTGCTCTGTGTTCATGACTGGAGCCCTGCAGGTTAGTCAGACAAGCAATGCAATGCTGCCCCCCTCTGGCTGGGACATTTAGTCAGAGGAGTGAGAGCATGGAATAGTGCTAATATTACTCATCAAAGCTCATTGATGTGTGTTTGTTTTTCTTTCCAGTTTATTCCTATGCCAGTGTTGTATGGTGTTTTCCTTTACATGGGAGCCTCTTCATTAAAAGGCATCCAGGTAACGTGCAATCACACATATTTAAATGTTACAAAGGAATATTATCCTACTATCCAAAGCTTATAAAGAATCTTTAAGATGCTATAATCACATTGGCATGTGAACAGAGATGATTTCAACTCTTACTATATTTATACTTATTACTTCATCTGGGAATAATTCAAATACAAAATGTTCCAAGTTGTTCTCTTGCCCTCTCAATCCCAGCCTCTTTCTAATTTGGCTGTCCCTTTTATGCCCTCTCCTGATCTAATTAATTCGGTTGCAATTCAGTGCGGCCTGGCAGTTAATTGTCAGACCAATCTAACTAAATTTGTCAGTCACAATCACTTTCTTTCTCTTGCCATATGCACCATCTGTCTCCCTGCTCTTCTCTCATTAATTCATTTCTCTCGTTACCCTCTCTGTCTCTTAACTTCCCCTCCACCTGCATTTGTCTTCATTATTTCTCAGTTCTTTGACCGTCTGAAGTTGTTCGGCATGCCAGCGAAGCACCAGCCAGACTTCATCTACCTGCGCCACGTCCCCTTGAGGAAGGTGCACCTGTTCACTGTCACCCAGCTCACCTGTCTGGTGCTGCTCTGGGTCATCAAGACGTCACCTGCCGCTATCATCTTCCCCATGATGGTGAGTTGTCCACCGCCGACATCCCCTGTCTCTCTTCACTAGTCTCCCCATGTCTTCCATTTAAATAACAGGGGTTTTTTTTCTCCTGTGCCTGCAGGTGCTGGCTCTGGTTTTTGTCCGTAAGGTGCTGGACTTGTGCTTCTCTAAGCGAGAGCTAAGTTACCTGGACGATTTAATGCCTGAATGGAAGAAAAAAAATCTTGATGATGCCTCCAAAAAGATAGACGAGGTATACCGAAATGGTGTCTTGAAATACACTCATGAAAATAAATAAACATGCGCATATTGATTGTAAATGTTTGTGGCGGGGACGTGTATCTTTTAGGAATCACAGGTTATGCTCAGTGCAAAGAAGGAAGATACTGTTCAGATTCCCATGGAGAGCAGCAAGCCTGTTCAGACCCCCAGAGCACATGACCCCAGGTGAGTACACACACAGACACACCTACACACACTTACATGGACAGAATGGACATCAGATGATCACAGTGGTAAGATTATGAGAGAAACATTTCACCTTCCTGTCTATCTACATGTATGCTTGTCTTGTTTGGGTGTGGTGGTCTGTTTTCAAGTGCACCCTGTGAGTACTAACACGTTAACACCTCTCCCCCTAAACCCCAACTCACTCCCAACACCATCTGCTTTCTGTTCTTACCCTCCTTTTCCTCTCCCTGCTCCTCAGGTGTGACCCCTCTGATATTAATATATCTGATGAAATGTCTAAAACCACCGTGTGGAAATCCCTCAACTCCAATCAAAAGGACACTCGTCCTGTGGCTGCTAAGAAGGCAAGGCCACATACCCTCTTTTTCCTCACCCCCGTCATCTGGAAATATTCCCGCTACACATTGTGGTCACTCGCTTCTTTTGTGTTTTGAAATAGTTGCTCCGACTGGTAATTACAAATTGAGGGCAGCCGATCTGTGCTCTGTGCTGTGCTTACTCCGGGTTTGTATGTTTTACTCTGCAGGATTGAAGGGATCGCGTTCATAGACGAGTAAAGGATGTCCACACACCTGCCAGACTCCGCTGTGTCACTTGACTGTAGTTCTGGACCACAGGACACCGTGATTTGGCTTTGACCATCAGCCACTTCAGAGCTTAGAGAAACAAGTCTCGATGATTTCTACCAGCTACCCTCAACACATGATACTGTCCACAAACACACAGACAAAGACATAGACATTCACATGCACTTCTATCTTTGTGAGGACTGGAAATGTATTTAAAATCTTGTTTCCCTGAAACGAAGCTGTAAAATTAAAGCAGTAATCCTAACTTTGACCCCGTGAACTAGAAACTATAGCTCCAACCTCAGCAACCTTAACCATCTTAGTTAACCAGTGGAAAACCCTGATCTCAACCATCATCATCTCCTACTTTCAGCTTTCTACTAAACCAGACAGGGAAGAAGTTCCAGCACACTCATCTTTGAAATTCCATCTTAGTTGTGAGGTTGAAGGATGATATAAAGGATGACACTTTAAAGTACTCTCTCCTGTAGCAGCATTCACCTGTGAACATTCGATAGTATCGAATAGCTCAGTTTTAATTAATTCGTGTAGACAGGCTCTGATGATGTAATCTAGAGACAGATCCTGGAGCTGCTCCATCCACAGCGACAGTAAACAATGAAATAGCTGCGAGGACACTGTGACAGCTGCTGGCAGCCATGGTGATTTTACTGAGATATGGGGACATTTGCTGATTCACAGCTGAAAGCCATGCATTTATTTAAAACTCATTTGGATGTAACATCTCAAACAGCCAGTTAGTCAGTCCGTCAGTAATTCAGTGTCAGTGGTTCATCTCCGAAAATGTCAACCAAAAAGTCTGGATGGTTTGTTTTTAGCTCATGGGGACACAGCTGTCCTTTGCCTATAAATATCAACTTTACTGCCCAACATCAAAGAAATAGCCCATTGTAAATTCTCTTGTAGGGTGGATTTTTCATTTATTATTAGAACTAGCCATAACCATAGCTGTTAACTGAACCCAGTTTATTAGGCACACCTAGCTAAACCTAATGCAGTCCAATACGTCAGTCCTGCAATAAATCCTACCTTCATGAAGGTTATAATGTTCTGTTTTTGCTGAAACTGTTTTAGAAAAGTGATGATTCAACTTTGTGGTCATTTTGGAGGATGTCGTTTGTGGCGCTGTTGAATTGTAGTGTGTTATATTGACAGATGTTTCTGTTGTTTTGTCCATGACGTTCATATTAATGGGGAGAGTCTAACAACTGCATTAGTTTAGGGGTACCTATAAAGGCCTAATAAATGGACACTTGGGGGCAGCAGAAACAAGCTGTAAACCCAACATGTACTTATTATCACCTTTAAAGTTGGTATGGCCAACTTAGCAAACAGTTACTTATTCCCACATCCAGCAGATATGAAGCAACGTTAGCATTCGTTTCGTGTTTCTGGTGTCCTGATGAATGTTAGTCCAATATTTACTCTATTTTACCTCTGTTTTTGGTCTCTACCAACTCCTGGAGGAGATATCTGGCTCTTTTGTTGCTAAATGTCAATTTTATTTTTAATTTTTTGCTCCACTATGTTCACCAGCTAGCTGCTAACTATGTCTGTTTGCTGTTTGGTGCTGAGCAGGTAGTGTACAGTGGGTTTTTAGAGCTGTTTCGCTGAAAACAGCTGTCTGCTGCAGCTAAAAACAATGCTATGAGAGCGGTGAGAGTGAACCAAAACAGTAAAGTTGAGGGCCAGAAAACAAAAACAATGAGCTAAAATAAGCTATAAAGCTCTGTAAAGCTGAAGGGAACTGCAGAGTTGGATGATAATTTATTGTCGGTTCATTACTATAAGGAAACCCCTTTCAAAAACAAGTAGTCACGTGATCCACTGTTAATGTAAAAATATTGATTACAGCTGCTTTAAACACATTTGGTCCTCACAGTGATAGAAGAGCACACACACACACACACACACACACACACACATAACAACAACAACAACAACCTCTCTACTCCCCCTTTTCACCCTTTCATCAGAAACAACACCCAGGTTCCCCACCTCCACCGTACACTTAGCTGGGCTATATGATGGAGCATAAATGCTCCTTTAAAAACAAACCAGGTTCTTTTTAATAATCCAAGTAGGTTTGTCAGTCACCATTCCTTAAATCTACTAGAGTCTCTTTTTATTTAATGTGCCATGAATGTGTTCTTTTTCTAATAGTGATGATATGGTCGATTATTTAGTAGATTTTAGAAATACATTGCAGGTTCGGTAATACATAGACAAATCCTCTTTGGAGGGCATAAAACTTTGTGTCAGTTTTGTGTGATGATGTAAACTGAAAACTGTAACTGTTAGAAGACCCACTTCAGTTGAAGCAGTGGCACCAATAACATGTGTTTTTTGAGCCGTAATCTTTTTCCCTTTATGGACATTTGTCTTTGAACTTATGATTGTGTAGGATGGAGGTTGTTCTACAGAATCTTTGTCATGTGTTAGTACAGTGTCTTATTTCTTTACCTCAGACAAGTTCACGAATGCTTCTGCAAAGCACTTTGGCTGACGTCAGGTCAGGGGAAACCAGAGCAGAAAAATGGTGTGTGTGTGTGCACGAGAGAGAGAGAGAGTGTGTGTGTGTCCCTTTGAGTATCAGGAAAATAATAACTATTTTGTTATATTTTGGGGGGCTACAGCATTTTCTTTTAAGCAATAATTTACCCAAAAATCCAACCCAAATTGACCTTACCATAACTCTTTATTTAGCAGGGTCCTTTTATGCCAGTGCAACCTTTTTTTTAATTTGTCCCTGAGTAGAATAGAGGCAGTTCAGGAAACTGTAACATTTGAGACCTAAAAACATCTTCATTGCATGTGCCAAAAAGAAAATCTCAACAATTACGCACAATTAAAACAAGATATTTTGACAATGTCACACTTCCAGTCATTATATGGACTCCCGAGACTTGTCAGTTTGGATAAATAAGGTTCTGCTATAATGAGCTCCTCCTCATTTTCTATTATCAGAGTCACATCTGGCAGTTAAAGATTAATTTAAGACTCCTTTCTGAGTTTCACACACCAGTGTCACCTCAAAGCTTGGAGAGCCAAAGGGAGCAGAGAGATTATGGCATGAAAGAATGACCTTCAGTAACACTTTATTTGTAGTTGCACTTTCTGTAGATAAAGAATTTATGATATATTTTATTTTCAAGAGATCTATTGAGCAATTAAATGATTTTACAATAATTTACTACTTATTTATTATTTATAACAATAATATTTTTAGATATAAAATTCTAATGTGTTCTCTTTGCTTTCTGTATATACTGTAATAAGCAAGATGAGCTAAGAGAAAGGCTGAGGAATGCAGCACATGAATAATATATAATATACCTTCAATGGCTATTACACAGAGAGCAAAGAGTTCTGATGGGAGACATCAGGAGTTTGTCTAATAAACCACGACTGTCACACCCTTTTGTCCTCGATAGACGACAGACAGAGCCTTGAAACTGTTCATAAGTCAATAATTGATTGATACTTAATTGGACAATAAGAGACAGGATTAATGAAAGACATTTTCTTTTTGAAGTATTTCTGCCTTTATTTCTATGACAGGTTAAGTTTTGCTTAACAGCAGCCACTGTGGCCACAGGTGAAAATTACAACGTAATAAATGTTAAAATGTTGTGTAACTGTAGCATAAGTAGAGAGCAGTTATCAAGTCAGGAGCCTGACTCAGTAATGCCAGTTACGCAGCAATACAGATGTAAAGTATGCTAACTTTAGCTACCAAAAGCTACCGGTCATACCAGACCAAGCCCCTGAATGTATTGAAAAAGTTTATTTGTGTTTTATTGCTTCAACTTTTCATATGTAAGAGGACGAATGTGTTTTCATTTGAAGATGGATCTTTACTTTAAGGTTTAATATGAAATTTTACACATTTGATCCATTAATTGTTGTATTAATGTAGTCATGTTTAAAATCTATAAACTCCTTGTTTTACTGTCCAGTTAAATATCAGTCAATTAATTCTTTTATAACCATTTTCGAGGTTACTTCCTCCACAGTTTCTCCCATCGTCTCTATTCAGGTGACTTTAGCGTGCACAAGTACAGTAACCTATCACTGTAACATCACATGCAGTAATACCTCCTCCGAGACGCGTATGAAAGTTTTGTACATTGTGTTTGCTGTCATGTACTTCTGCTTCGACTCTGTCAGACTTTTGAATGTGAATAGTCTTTGTGTGTCTGAGGACTCATAACTAAACTAATGAATGGCATGACTAAATATTATTCATTGTGTAAATATATATTCTAAATCAAGTGAGTGAGTGCAAACAAATGCTGTGGAAATTGAGAAAAAATATGAAAAGATGCTTCCATAATGGACCAGACCAAATGGTGAAAACACTTTTCAGATCAATGACTGTAGATTGTGACTGTTTTAATGAGCATCATGTGTCTTAAACTTGATTTTCAACTCATTGATGTATATGTGAATGTGTGGTAAACATACAGTTAAATGCCTTCAGTATACTGTTGGTTTACTTCATATACATGTGGCCAAGAGAGGCCATACATTTCGATGGATGTGAGTATAAATATATGTGCTGTACATGTGTGCCTGTCATAGAATACATAACCACTTCCTGTTGTGCTGTCATTTTTGACCTTTGACCACCATACATCTGTCCAGAAACAGACCTTTTAATAGCCAGTAATGAGTCACAGGCTGTCGAAAAAAACTTGATCATCATTACTGTGTCCCATTTTGTACAACTGTACAGTTTCTTTGTTGCATAAATATACAGCAACAGACCCATGTTTCAAATTCTCTCCTTCTCATTTTTATGTGTAGATAAAAGGCTATGTCCTTCTAATGAATATAAGAAAAACCTTGTGTCTGTTTCAAGGACGAGGTCGGTTTGACAGAGGAGGAAAAGGATGAACAAGAGAGAGAGAGAGAGAGATGTTAGAAAGCAGGAGGCTTTCAGGGAGAAGAGCACCTGTACAGCAGTAACCTTAATCCTATAGTCTTGGAGCCATAGTAAGACCGATGCCTTGTCTCTTCAACCACTGAATGATTAGCAAAATAATTCTACATGTTTTATATGTATATGTAATTTAATTTTTGATTATGGAAAAATGAAAAATAAATAATTACAGTTGAAATGAAATGAACTGTTGTTGGCATTATTTCATCATGTTTGGTTAAATAATTGACAGAGACAGTAGACTGGACAGTACTCAGAGTTTACATGTCTTTAATGTATTTTGATGTATTTAATTAGTTGTCCCACTAGGAGGCAGCAGACTCACAATCCTTTCGAGTTGATTTTGTCAATGAGGACTTTGCCCTCCAAATATTTATATTTTTAATTCAAGACTGTTACATAATTTACAGAGAGATAAACACTGGACCCAGACTAGGATCCTGGAAGTACCCACATGAGGTGTCTAAAGAGCCTTCCTCTCTCTCTAACCTTCCTTCCAACCTCTTTGAGCTGTTTCCATTTTCATTTGACTGTCCCCTCCCTCCTTGTGCCGCACCCCTCCCCCGGTTTTTATCCTAAGGTGAGAACACAGTGAGCACATCTGGAGGTGATCCTGACTGCAAAGGAGTAGCCTGTGGGAAGGGGTATGAGGTTAAAGATGCACGGCACTCTGTATGTATATATCTATGTGTGCATGTGTGCCTTGAGGGTGTCATGTGATCCTGACTCCCAAATGCTCCTGATTACAAACAGCTGGCGGGCCGCGGCCCCAACCAATCGGGCGAGCTGTTGGCTGTGACATCAGGTGGAGGGAGGGAGGTGGAAAGGACATTGTAGGTGGTTTTTACCTCATGAATAGAATCATGGATCAGAAACATCAGGGTGATCCATTAAGCACCACATAGCTTTGAATGTTGCCAGCTGGTCAGAATATATATCATATTTACCCACTGTGTAATTTCAGCTTGTCTGTTTGTGTACTGCATTGATTATTATCATGTGTGTCCACTGTCATTACGGCTCATGACAGCACAGGGCCAATCAGCTGAGGAGGGACCCTGGCCCTGATGTCTCTGTTCTAAGACTCATTCAAAGAAATCCTTTGTGCTCATGTGAAGGTCCTGTGGTTTTTGTGGAGGAAAGCTGAAGAGCCAGCTGGAGCAGCAATACAGACAGGAATGCGTGTTTTGTTTCTGCAGGATTGCCACAAAATGCTAAATGATTAGCAGTCACTGGGGGTATTAATGATTTTTTTCAATAGTTTGCACTGTTGCTTATTTACCACAGGGCATCTGAGCTGATTCAAGAATGTGTGCGTGAGTTATCCTGCGCAGCAGGAGGTTTTCACAGCAGATTTGTCATAGCAGGAAAAGCATAGGTGTAACTAATAATATTAGTGATATGCTATTTTCCATGTAGGTTTGCCACTAAGCCATGAAAGTTAGCCTCGTGCATGATACCTGAAAGTCACACACCTGAATGGAATGTGGCCATTGTTATGGTTACAGCTGTGTTTGACAATCAAAATATCTGTGTTAAAGAAATTGCTTGACATTTTGGAAAATATGCTTATTTGCTCATTAATTACTCATTACTACGTAGTAACAACTCACTATCACTTTACTTTAGGGGGCATAAAAAGGGTAAGTAATGATTAAGTAATGAGTACTTAATGAGACTAATAGTTTTGTGCTGCTCAGTGGCTGATTCATAATTAATCAGTAAATATGAAGCTACCACCTGCAACTGGTTCACTGAAGATATTTTGACTAGAACAGGTGTAAATAGTAAGATTAATGATGGCTGAATTCCATTTAGCTGCCTCAGTTTCAGGGTCCTGGCATTGTGCATGCTGGCTCACCGTCACACTGTCATGGCTTACTGAATATAACAGAGCCATTGTTAATGTTATTAGTAACTCCTGCGCTTTTCCTTCTGTGTCCAGTCAAAATGTCTGCTCCTCGTGGTGCTCCTTGAAGAGTCATTTGGAAGTTTGGCTTTGTAATTTAACTCTAACATTCTTATTATTATTTTAGATATATATAAAAAAGAATTATTATTTCGGGTACTGAGTATGAGAGGAATAAAATGATAAACAATATCTTTTTGTGAGGTAACTTTTCTGGTTAGAACAGCATAAAGCATGATGCCTCCTACATTTTTGGTCATGTGTAAGATCCAACCAAAACAATTCTGTTCTCCTTTTTTTTCTCCCTCTTTTCTCTGTTTCAGTTTGACTCACTGAGCTGTTGTCCTCTTTTCTCACTAAACAGAGGCGGCTCTCGGCCCGTCCCTCCCCTCCATCAATCTCTGTCATAAATCTGTCCAGCAGAGAGAAAGGGAACTGCTGAATACAGATTTGTCAGCAATTAATCTAACCTCTATTACTAGACTTGGATATTGTGTTCTCTATACCAGAGAACAATAAGCCACTCAAACATGGAGCACCGAGTTGCATGTGTGTGTGGTGTGCAGTCATGTGTGTGTGTTTGTGAGAGGGAGAGTGCATGTGTGTGTGTGTGTGTACACGCATGCAGTAAGCTTCCTTGGGTGGTGTTTCAACTGTTCTGTTGATTTCATATAAAACCGTGTGAATCAAAATCCTCTTTTGCCACACTTTCCTGTTCAGAATGACTCTGCTCAGCGTTATTCTTTATTTCTTTATTAAGAAAACTACACAACAATTAAAGCTCCTGGCGGACAGTTACTGCCTCTGCTGTAGTGCTATAATTGGAAATCAGTGGGACAGCAATGCCATTTAACCTTGAAGAGACATACAGTACTCTGAATGTGAGGCTAGCTAATTGACATTCTGCACTTGATGAGAAGAAAGGACACATGATGAGTTAGTATGTGCATTCACATGTTCTGGTGTGTGTGTGTGTGTGTGTGTGTGTGTGAGTGTGTGTGTGTGTACCAATGTGCTTTGCTGCTGCGTCCTATTGATTTTTTTTAAGGATGTAGAATATCATATCATCAATATCATGTTTCCCATACAAGACGATGATAATAAAAAATAATAAACAAAAACATCAACGTTAGTAATATTAATAGCGTAATGATTATACTCCTCTGTGCATGTACCGTAGCATGTGCTTGTGTCCAGTCTCTATGTGTAAAAGTGCTCATATACAGTACATGAATGAATTTGAACAAATCGCATGAAAAGACCAAAACCAACAATGCTTTAGTCCGTCTCTCAATACTCTGACTTTCCTACCCAGTCAAGCCCCGAGCCCATTTTTAATCCTACTGAAGACATAAATCTTTAGAATCAGATCACACATATATAGTTTCATTGCATTGTCAAAAAAGGTTGTGTGTTGTAGAAAATATTGTATGCAAACAGGAGTAAATATTCCATTATCTGGGGACTATTCTGTGAGTATTTATGGCAGCTGGATGGTGTGTAACTGTAATATGTTCATCATAATGAAGGAACATTTCACTCAGTGCAACTGCGTGGCTCACTGATGTGTTTTTAATTGTTTTTGAAAAGCAATGGCGCTCTAAGGCACAGAGGAATAAGCTGTATCAGGCTTTGGCTACACAGGCATTACTTGATAGTGGGATCAATTCATTGTTAGTTTTGGCCTTTTCATGGGATTTGCTGACAGTAAGAAAAATATAAAATATCACCACACTTATCCATTAAATACAAGCCCAGTACTGTGCTGACACTGACATTGCCTGTGGGAGACAATACACACATTTCCTGTTCTTTTTCCAAAGATTTCCTGTTCCTGTTTTGCCCCCTCTCTCCCTCTTTCTCTCTCTCTTTCTCTCTCTCTCTCTCTCTCTCTATGTTGCTCTCTCTGTCTCATAATTCACCCCTCACATCACTTTCTGTACATGTGAACGAGCTTGGCAATGTGGGAATGAAAGTTGTATTCCAGCCATTTAAATCTGTAGCTACAACAGTGGTCCGCTTTTTGCAGGCAAGGACTTATTTTCATCATTAACCCCATTCCCTCTTCCTATACACACACACACACACACACACACACACACACACACTATTATCATTACTGGGACAGTTCAGTGGAGCAGCAGACCAGTGCTCAGCTGCTTGAGACAGAATTAGAGTGGCAAACAGCTGAGCTTCTCTAGGGTGCTATCATGTGACCTATCCCACCCACAGGGCCAAAGGGAGCCAGGGTTAGAGTTACCATGTCCAATTTCCAGCATAGCCGTTATGTGTGTGTAACTCTGTCTTCCTGTGTGCATTTGTGTTATATCTGTTCCAGTAGTTGAGTTGTAAAGGGGGTTTCTCTTCTCTGTCTCTGCCAGTAAACTTGTTCTCCAACCTGCTGATAGCCGCACCGTTCTGCTCGACCATCATTAGCACACACTGTGCCCTCTGTCCCCCTGCTTGTCCCAGTGACTTGCTTAGGGCCACACGGCTACATGGGGAGGCCTTCCTGACGTAACAAGAGACCACATCTGGGGGCTTTCGACTCTGCAGTGAGAATGTATCAAACAGCCTACCTTATCTATGATGAAAAGAACAGCCCCCGCAGCACATTTGGGATTGTTTAGATGTATTGTTTCCTTTCCTGCAAAATAACAGCGTGGCTTTTTTTTTTCAGTGTCTGTCAGCAAAGCAGGTAAGGGAGAAAGAGCTGAGCGCTGCACTAGCCATTACTCCTTTGAGTCACCTGATGAAAGGTCTTGTAACGAGCCTCCACCTCCACTGCTATTATTGGCACCACTTTAACTCTCAAATAATAGTCCGCTGATGGCTCACAAGAGCTTTATCTCCAGAAATCAGAAGGACTGCAATGACCTGGTATTGCACGGTTGGTGTAACGATGAGGGAGGTGATCGTAAAAGGTGTTCATTTTCGTTAAAACTCTGCTTTGTTATCACTGTCATGTGATTATGGTCTAATAAAATGAAATTACAAAGGAAAGTTACAGTTTGTGCCTGTGAACTACCACCTTCTGAAACACGGCTCACACATGTCAAACACGTGCCCGTGTGTGTGTTTAGGACAGGGCCTGGCGTTGAGAACAGCGAAAGCAGAAGGAGTGTGTCCTGCAGGGCCTCGAGTGTTTACAGCAGAGTAACATGAGGAGTGGACCAGCTTGTCCCGCCTACTCCATAACTCTAAATGCAGAACCACAGCTGTGTTTCTATGTATGAGGGACTGTGGGTTAGAGCAAAATAAGGACTACAGGGAAAGAGTTAAATGAGGCCCTGGAAAGAAAATTATATAAAAGCAGATACTGATACATTACAGGTGAAGAAATTAACCCACTTCTTAGCCAAAGCTTTGAGGCCAATGTGGAGGTCATTTGCTGCTGCCCATGCATGTGTGCAGGCTGGTGTGTGTGTGTGTAGGGGGGGATGGGGTACCACAGGAATTAGGTAATATTGACATGGTTGTTTCAACCCCACCCTCCCAACATCACTAAGATCAATGTACCAGATCAATAGAAGTCACTGACAATAACTGAACTTCTCATGTGATCAGTGAAGGAGAAAATTCACTATTTTTCAGTAGCGTGTGTCCCATATGCTCATTCATCGCACTGAAGGTTTACAATAAAAAAAAACCACACACATGCAAATAAGATCATCCACAAATGCACACATGCAGAAATTCATGCACACACTTACACACACACATGCATACACACACACACACAGCGGGGGGGAAACAGGCTCTCCTATGCTCTGACACTGCATGATTGGTCACTTTTTCCCTCTCTCTCCCTTCCTGCTGAAATAGTTTTAACAAAAGAGAGGGAGAAGGAGGGGGAGGGGTGGCGTGGTTGGGGGAGGGGATGTATGTGCTGCTCTGTTGTCACTAGGCCAGGGAGAGCGAGAGGGGGGAGGGAGAAGGGAGCTGGAGGGCGAGCGAGGGAGTGTAGGAGAGAAGGATAGGGTCTCAGAAGAGAGTACAAGCCTCACACACACACACACACACACACACACACTCACGCAGTCACACATACACATTTACGTCGGCTCCCCTGTTGTACTTTCTTTGGAATAGTGGATTACTTTCCAAACTGAACCACTCATCGAGCAAATCCAGGCATGATCAGGTCAGTAAGGCATTTACTCACTTTTTGGAAAATGGTTTGTCTCCGTTCAGCTGTAATGACAATGTTTCTGCTGCTTCTTGCACATTCCTGATATTTTCAAAGCTCTCTATTCTCTCTTCACGTGTGATGTATTCTCTTTCAAGTGTTTTCCTTCTGCTTACTCCATTGCACACACAGTAGTTTCTTTTCTTTATACCTATGTATGGAATTCTCATTAGTTTGTCCTCTATATGTCAACCCAGGTTGGCTGTGAAATGTCTACGCACTCTTCTATTCTATTCTACACTCACTCCTCATTTTTTCCCTCATGTATTCCACTACCCAGACAGGGTAGTGTCCTTGCTCTGCAGAGCGTACAAAGTTCCTTTTGCTGCCACGGTTTGCAGTGTTTGTGTTGAAACATGGGTGGCTTCAGAGAATTAGAAACTTCTCTCCGCTGGCCGTGCGGTTTTGTGGTCAGAGGGTAAAAGCCCCCTGTCTGTCAGGGCATTTAGCATTCAAACTCTGTCTTGATCGGTCGCTCGCACATGTGCACACACATAAACAGACAGAAAAACAGAGGAAAGCCAAAGTCAGAGCAATGAGAGAGCATGAGAATTTCATTATCAGTCAATATCAGTTGCTTTCTGCAAGTATTTCTCAAAAGTTACTTTCACAGTTGTCTTTTTAATGGGAATATTGAATTTAACATGTAATAAATGCAAGCAAGTAAGAGTATTTTTGATTATTTGTGCATTATGCATTTAGCAATTTCCCAAAAATTTCCTAGAATCTAGCTCAGAGTGACTACATCAAATAAAAGACAACCTAGTCATATTCAGGGTGTCTTTTGGTGCTCTTCAGGTGGCAGCGCGTCGGACCGGTGTTGAACTGTGAAATGAACCATGGAGGGGTGCAGGAGGCCAGTCACTAGCCGAGCCAGCAGCCACACAACCACCACCAGCAGCAGGAGAAGCAGTAGCCCCGGGAGGCCCCGCAGCATGCAGCTGGGCCCTCACTAGCACCAAGTGGACCCGGTCCTCTCCTCTTCACCTGGGGGCCAGGGCTGCAGAATGCTCAGTCCTGTCACCCCATACAGTAAGTCTTTATTTTTACACGTGTGTACACTGCCTGTGCTTGGATTAATATGTTGTATGCTCATGTCCAACGATGGGTCTGTTTGGCATGTTGTATGTGAACAACGTGACCTAGATTGGTTTGAGTCTGTTTTTTCTGTACAACCTCCTCTTTTGGCTCCTCTTTTGTCCAGGACTCATCTCCTGTGGCTTAGTAGAGGGAAGCAAGGGGCTTTAGGGGGGGGGGTCTCTGAGAAGTCATTTTGAGAAGGCAGATATGCTAATGGCTTTAACAGCTGAGTCTCCAGGCTTTGCATCGAGGAATTTCACAGAAAGTGTTCAGTCGCTGTTTTTTCAGCCCCTCCATGTGAATATAGTATAGCAACAATTTGTTTGAACAGCTAAAGCGCCACTGTCTTGTCTTTTCTAAGGAGCAACATGAACATAGTGAACAAGTACAGTGGAGCAGTTCATCTAGACTGTATTCAGAGCTTTTCTTTAAGAATGGAAGATACATAAAATGTTGGTTATACACTTTTTAAACAACTATAGAACCATGATACCTTGAGATTCCCTTCCTGCATCTTTATTTAAGGTGGAAAATAAATTTCAAAGTAAAAGCGTGTATATTAAACTATGATGAAGGTGTTTTATGTTGATACACCACTTCCTTTGGAACTGAGAAGCCACCTCACAACTTAGCAACATTTTGCTTCCAGCATTATCAGAGTGCACAGATATATTTTCTGTTTGCCACATTAGTATGTAAAAGCAGATTAAATCACATAAATCTCTTTGACACATCGCAGTATAGTCCTCGCTTGAATATGTGCTAATCATGATTGCAAGGTTGCTATCCAGGCTGATGAATATGCTTATATTGATTGACTTGGCTATTGATTAGGCCAAGCTTTAACAGGATTACAGCGCTAACCTGATTGGAATAATGCAACAGGGATTTACTTCTAGGTTTTTTTGCATTCTAAAGAGCTACACAGATATACTGAGACAAACAGAAAACTGACAGACAGAAGTTTTAGTAACAGACGAATGTGACATTCCTCCCTCAAAAAAGACTCACAGCGTCACGTTAGATTTCTTGACTGCACACAACCCTATGCTGCCATATATTTTTTACAACCACTACTACTTAAATCAGATCTCACAGACTCACACATTTCTTGTCAATCTGCACAAACAAGTAAACATACAATCACAATCACCCACACTTCATTATGGGCTCTGTCCATAATGACGATGATAGTGTGCTATGAAGAGAGTAATGAGCAGTCTTAGCCCTTCTTAGTTGCCTGTTACAGGGGTGAAGCGATTCTGTGAATGAAAGCCAGATCGTTAGTAACCTGGTGTCACCAGCTTCTCATTACGCCTGTATAGAGGGACAAACAAACATTGCCCTTTGCCTCCACACACATACACACACATTAGTCCTCCATAGTAATCATGAAAGCTTGTTAAGCAAATTGTAGCACACCTTAGATCCTCATTAGGTGTTATAATAAGGTGCTGCTGGTGGTGAAATGACAGAGACAGAGAAAGAGCAAAGTGAAGGGCAGATGGGGAGGACGCGAGGAGGGACTGGTCAGCTGCAGCCTGATATATGAGTGGACACAATAAGCAAAGAGGGGCCAGGCCAGCCTCTGCCACATGTGTGTGTGTGAGCTAAAGGAGCGGGGGAGGGGGAAAAACTGACCACACAGGCTCGGACACACGGCCCCGTCTTTACTACAGCACAGAGAGGAGGAGGGAGGCTCAAGAAAGGAAGACTTTGGGGTAGAATCAGAGTGACTGAAAAGTAAAATAAATAAATAAATAAAATGAGAGGAAAATGAGGATCAGAATGATTTAAACTAGTTCCTCAGTGGTGCTTCGAGATAAATCTGTGTGATTGGGTGTGTCTGTTTGAGTGGGAAAAGCCATATTCTGTCTTAAATTGACATGTGATGTGTGGTTAGAAATGACTTGTAGGTTAGAGATGTGTGGAACTTGAATCAGATATGGTACAGTAGTTGATTGGCTGACAGCGGTGTGGCCTGGTGGACTGTGCAGGCCTGGAGAAAAAGGGGGAAGGGGAAAGAGGAGGGAGAGGGAGGGTTTTCTCCTCAGCAGATCCTCCTTCACACTGGCTTCATGCTCAGCGTTTCAGACTATGGTCAGCGCTTACATAACAATCTAACCCTCATTTACTCTGTAAGCGAGGAAGACAGAGATAGCTGGGTGATGTTAGTGTGTGTAGTCCACAGTCCACTGCCACAGGAATCCTGACACGCTCCATGTATATTCATATCTCCTCTGATGTGTTCTGTATTGATCTTACAAGCAATGGTGTGAATTAACTCTAACTAATACAAATCACCCAATAATGTGCAAACAGCTGATAGGGTCATTTATCAGCGCTGTAAGTAAGCATGTTCTCTCTCTGCTTTTGCCCTCCATTCCTTCAGCCTGGGAGTGGACAGTGTGTGTTGAGCGTAAGGAGAGGATATGTGCTTTGTAAATAGATCTCAGGTTAGATTCCTGGCATTCCAGCAGCCTGACTCATCCGATAGATGACTGAGAGCTCCTCTGCCTGTTGGCCAGCTGAAGCTAAACACTGCACCAGAACCACAATATAGGAGGGCTTGAGTCTGTGTGCGCATCTTGGTGTGTGTATTTCTGAGTGTCTGTCCATCCTCAGGATATGAAAGTCCTTGTTTATTGTGAGTGGAGTAAAAGAACTAACAGGGGACCTTTCAGCTCCAGAAAGGTGATTTTTTGTTTCCACTCCCCGTCCAGCCGACCAACCAGCCAGCCTGGCCAGCCTGCCGTCTCTGCTCCTTCACAACCCCCAAATCCCATTCCAGTCAATCCCCCTTCCCCCACACGTACTTTCATCTAATTAACCCCTAATTACTCATACTGACCATGCAGTGGACCATGAGTCAAACTAGCCTCCACTGACACACAGAAAACATCCATGACTTACATAATAGTGAAAATCATTTGGTGAGTTTGCCACATAGTCGATTGATGAACCAGTAACGGTTAGAGCACCAAAACTGGTTTTAGTGGAGGTTGTTGATGGCTAGACAGAGAGCTGGGAGTGTTACACTTAGCCCATCTCTTGGACAGATCAGGCTGCTGTTCACAAGCACCCTACTCCTTGCTTTACACACTGGTGCGCGCACACACACACACACACACACACACATTCTGCATATTTTGCTGTTTGGTGAACCCTGAGGCCATGTAGCATCCATGTATAGGTCTTGATGAGGAGAGAAGAGGAAAGTGGAGGAGAGTTTACCACACCTCACTTCCTGCTCTGGGTAGATTAAAGGAGACTTACTTGCTTGTGTTGGGTTGATTAATTACACACACATGCACACTTTTGAGTTTAAGTGTCATGGTAGTTGCACTGTTGCGTTTCTTTTGGTTCCCAGAGGGGTTTGCTGTAGTTTGCATGCGCCTTTTCGAATATTTAACTAGACGTCAGTGGTGGAGGAAGTATTGAGATCCTTTACTTAAGTAAAAGTACTAATACCACACTGTAAAAACACTCAGTCCTGCATTGATACTTAAATAAAAGTATGTAAGTATAATCAGGAAAATGTATTTAAAGTAAAGTAAAAGTTCTCAATGCAGAAAAAATTCCCCTGTGACTGTTTTTTAGATTTTTATTACTTATGCATTCATGTAAAAGCCATATTTTACTGTTGTAGTTTGTTGAAGTGGAGCTAATTTTCACTTATTTTGCACAGGACTGCAGCTAATGATTATTTTCACTATGGATTAATCTGCTAATGTGACGCCTTCACAATGTGTCTTTTGTCCAACTAAAAGTCCAAACCTCACAATTAATAAAGATTAATTAAAGAAAAATCTTCACGTTTGTGAAGCTGGAACCATAAAATGACTTAAACGACCATCAAAATAGTTGCCAATTAATTAATCAATACTGTTTAATTTTTAACAAAACATCATATTTTATAAGCTCTTGATATGTTTTGTGTGCAAAAATCTTGATTTGTAGAGTAAAGCTGTCAGATAAATGTAGTGCAGTAAAAAGTACAATATTTCCCTCTGAAATGAAGTAGAAGGTGGCATGAAAAGAAAAGACTCAACTAAAGTACGAGTGCTTCAAATTTGTACTTAAGTACAGTACTCGAGTAAATGCTACATATATATATATATATATATATATATATATATATATATATATATAGGCTAACTACATGTAGTGTCTGAGATGTTAGTATTTCCCTCTAACTTCGTTCTGCTTGATCCTCTCTCGCCTCAACGCGTTCAGTGCTCTCACAGGCCATCTCCTCTTCTGATGTAATTTCGTGCTTCTCAGTAATGCTACACAAATTGGTTATTTTTCATCCAGCGAAGCCATTTGAAGCTCAAACATTCTCCTCACCACCATTGTTACTGATCTATGTGAAGAAATGAATGTGAGAGGATGTAAACATGTCTACGTTTGTCTTTAGAATAAACACATGATACTGCTTCCCTTAACAGTAAATCTTCTAGTAGCAAAGGCTCCTACAGCTAATAATTGTCTGCATAGGTAGAAGCAATTAGGTCACATTCAGACCAACATTAGAACTGTGTCAAAAAAGGCAGCTTTCTCATTCATTTCAATGAGAGAACGATCCCACCCCTGAGGGCTCTGGCAAGAAGAGGCCGTGCTCTCTACATACATTGCTTCTGTCAAAATCAGAGTTGTCATCTGAGTGTGGGGCGTTAAACAAGCAGCGTAACCAGATTTTGACAAAATGTTTCAATAAAACGGTGGAGAAGTGTATTATGTTGCAGGAGTGGTTAGGATATATATATTTTTTCCTCTGTGCTAAAATGTCACCACTGAAAAGATTAGTAAGTGAATGTTTGAATGAATGTCTCAAAAGATAGTTTTGGTTGGACTATCTCTTTAAACCAGGCTTGTCCATCAGCACAAAATTGGATGATCTTTAATGAACATATTAACAATACTTTGGGAAAGAATGTAAATGTATATTCGCTAGCAGCGGCTCCATTCAAATATTACTTTCCAATCGAAGCCAAACATACGCACACAAACACAGGGTCACACACCATCACGTGCTCCCACTACTATCAAAGCAGAGATACAAACCCCATTGGTGCCCTGAGTGTTTTTTAAAAGCAGAAATGACTCTGCATTTCTGCATGGAGGGTTAAAGCTGGACCCTGGGCAAACTTGCAACCGCTTGGTGGAAGCAAATGGGGAATAAAAACTAAATTAATGGGAGTCTTACAGTTGTGGCAGTTGTTTGAGTTGGGTAATTGTTGTGTATGATTGGAGGATGTGAAGAACGCCTTTAAATCACTGTAATCACTTTCATGCTTGGTTTCATGGTGCAAGATCACTAAACATTGGGAAGTGACACCATTTTAACAGCTCCGTACAACAAGGAACAGTTAGAACCTACACAGAATTACGGGAAGGAACAGTGTAGTGACAGCACGACATACATATTTAGTTGATAGATGACTTTCTTTCATGCTCCTGTTTCTATGGTTTTCTCATCCCTGTGAGCTTTCAATTCGTATGATGTGTCCAGTAGCCGAACTGCTGCGGTACAAAGAGGAAACACTGGTACTGGTCGACAGTATGATATTCACAGTGATTAAGGAAAGCTGTCATAACACCAAGTACTCATCTTTGTCTGTTGGTAAACCAAGCATGGCCAAGAATGGAGGGGGTTTTCCAAACCCCAAGTCAACATGAGGTGCTAGATTAGGGTTAGGGGCTCCCCCACTCATCCCTCTTAATACCCAAACCCTGCTCCCTAATATCCTAACTTAAACACAGATGTCTGATGCTACAGCACTCAGGAACAGTAAGAGGTTTTATTTAATCTTAAATCTTTAAACTTTGTGACATCACCGTGGAATAAAGCCTTCATCCAAGTTACAAGTTTACTGCAGGGATGAGAGGTAAGGTCAGCAGTGGGGATGCTTCTTTAGTTCTTGTCCATGACCGTCAGATTGTCACCAAGCACTGACACTCCCATAAGCCCCGTGTTCTCTAATCCTTCATTAGTCTGGTTTACTGAGTCTGGTCTTTAACTCATCCAGACCCTCCAGTACACTGGTCTGATCTCACAGTGATTCTTCCAGTCGCTCAGTTTTCACATTCCTCCGCTGAATTCTGATGAGGATTCCAGGCACTGCTGATTACTGCGGTCGAATATGTCCTGGATAGATTATAGACCATCGGTGAAGAGGAGTAGATTGAAAGCAAAGCGGTGAACGATTGGCTCATGCCCGCAATCAGCATGACTAGTGAGTATCAGTCCAATGGCCTTGGATGTGTGTCTGTCTGCATGCAGTGTAAACACTGCCGTAAGGCCACTGCATCTTTTAAACAAAGCTTTATTCTTCATATACTGATGGACTTTTCACATTGTAGGTTAATGTTCTGTAAGTCTAAATATGTTTGTATTTATTTAAGCATTTCTAATAAAATGAATATAATGTATTATATATATATATATATATGTATATATATATATATATATATACATTTAGCTGAAGTCTGTAAAGAGCTGCAGACTGATTCTCAGTAGGCAGAACAAACAACCTTTTCAAATTACAGGGAGTCATTTGATAATATGTTCACACCAAAAAGAGAAAGAAGAAGCTTTAATAATAAAGTCTAAGATGTCAAGGGATTATTAACATCTCGAACTGAACACACTTGTTTTCAGTGGCTCATCTACCACTCCATGCAACTGTGAGAAAACATGAATAAAAACATTTGCACTGTATAGTCGTTACAACAAACTTAACTTCTTCTTGGACTTAGAGAGACACTCTCAGATACACCAAGATGGCAGAGAAGATGATGCCCAGCTTGTAGCCAGAATACCTAAAGCTGAATGTGGTAATTTTTTATGTAAGTCGTGTACACTTTTCTCTTCAACCTAACACTGGGGAAGTAACAAGGAAGAGTCCAAGGAACATTTCTTGCTGTTTCCCCAGTTAAATTCTGGTGTTGGGTATAGTATGCTCACTGACAGGGAATACTCTTTTTTTATATTAGGTGTTTTCACCATTATATCAGAAATTTGCTTTTCAAGTGGTCATACACCTGTGAGGGCATCCATAGCAACCAGTTTACCCAAGATCCTTTTGTTGCCTGCATATATAGTTATAGGTGATGCCCTCAGTACCATACATCCACGTGTATCTCAGTAGCATTTGCAGCATAAACATTCCATCCCAGTTTACAACACACAGCTGTAGACATTTTTGTACACTATTTCTTCTAGCAGAGTTGGAGGCCCCATGTTGGTGTCAGTACAGAGCAAAAAGCCTTAACATCTACAGAAAACATGAGGGGATAAACACTCCCTCTGAAGACGTCATGATGGCTTCGTCCTTGTGAACATTTAGTTTATTCCTTCAGGTTTTTCAGAAGGACTTTTTGGGGCTCTGACATTGATGTGAATGACTGAACCCTTTGACTCTGTAATGAGAAATGTTAAGAACAGTCGCTTCACAGTAGGCACTGTGGTTAGGGGGCTTAGGGGCCCCCTAACCCTTTGGGCCCCAAGACCTGTGCCCAGTAGACCCATTCAGTAATCCAGCCATGATCTGTAGATTTACTGTGAAATACAATGAATCAACACCCTCTAGTCAGGGTTAAGTATTTTCCTGGGTCATGATAGACAGTTATTTTGATTCTAATCTCAGTGTACAGAAGTATCTCTCATGTTGTCCCCTATTGAGCATGTTGGTTGGGTCTCTGCCACTGCGTTTACCTAGGTATGAATGAGTGTTGGTGGGAATATAAGCCTTTTTTCTGCCCTATATAAGTGATATTTTTGTGCAGTCAGAATTCAAAGGAGCATAGAGATTTCTCCGATCCAGGGTGGCGCTTGTGCTGGTCGAGAGCGCTGCGATCCCTGGATTGGATGAGTGGGATTATTGGGTTGAAGGATCATTTAATTTAGGGATCAAAATGTGGAGCGTTAGAGACCCATCTGGTGGTTCTAGGGGACATGTGACACAACCTATTGGCATAATCTACATGTAGACGGTTTCAGACCAGACGTGTGAGTGAGTGTGTGATAACGAATGAATCCCAACACCTACCACTGCTGCTATTATTTCCTCTTTTTTTTTTCAAAATCAGGCTTGGCCCAATACGTAGAACATGAACAAGGGCTTGAATAGAACTAAAACAATTAGTCAGTTACTCAATTAGTTGATGGACAGAAAATGAATCAGCAAATATTTTGATCATGATTCCTTTAGTGCTACTTTTATGTAGTTGTATTTTAATGCCTATTTTATACTTTATATTATATTCTAATTAAAATACTATTTTTTGTGTGTGTACCATGGAGGGGGCTACAACTGCATTTCATTGTGCAATCCTGTATTGTATATTGACAATAAAACATTAACCTTGAAGAGAACATATCACAATATTGGTACCAATTTATGGATATCGATTAAAAAAGACATTTTCACAACATACTAACATAGGAGGTCCGCCCCTGTTGGGGAAACTGAGGCAGTGGTTTCTTCCTCTGTCCAGTGCTGTTGTAGGGAAGTCCCTCTGGCCCTCAGGCCCGAGGTCAGGACAGTTTAATAATACTCTGCAATGCCTGGAATGTCAGCCTAATGCCTGTTCAAAAAGGCAAGGCCTGTGAAAGCCAATCAAAGCCTACAACCACTAAACCAGAGGATTACTCTGTTTGTCTAAATGTGCATGTATAATCACACATGGCACGTGAACATCAGACTTTTTTGACTGCTCAATCAATCGGTACACTTGTAATGGTGTTTATAGGTGTACTGGTGCAGTCTCTCTGTGTAGTATGATGAAAAACTACTCTGATCCTCCTCTACACACTAACCCCCCTGTCCAGCAGACCCCTGAGGTTTGGGCCGAATTAGATCACACGCTCGGTGGGGGTGGCTTTGTGGACTAAGAGAGTCACAGAGAGACAACAATGGCTCCAATGTGAGAGAGGCAAAGACAGAGGGCAGTGCGCAGGCTGATAGAGGCTTATCACCGTGGAGACCAGGCTGGGGGCTATGTTGCCGGCTTCACATAAAGATTAGAACAGTTGTTCCCTGCCTGGATGAGACTGTGTAGAAGAGCACGGGCTAAGTATTGACATGATTCTGGAAAAGGGTCAGCTAGCCAAGACGATTATGAGGGCAGATATTCATGAAGCCAGACTCTTAGCTTGCTTGTGAGTTTTGGGAGACAGGGGGGCAAAATACCTCAAATGTGATGTACAACCTTTACTGGTTCCAAATACAAATATGTACGCCTTTAAAACATTTGACACATCATTTCATGATTGTGCGGACTAATTCTGTTTTGGTCTTGTTTCTGTCAGGTCTGTTGAAGATGCACTGGTCTCCGGAGCACGCCGCCCCTTTATCTCAGTGGCCTGAGCAGCACCTGGATGTCACCTCTACCACCTCGCCGCCGTCTGCCCACAAACAGGACCCTTACTCTACAGCTGCTCGCCGCGGCTATGCCCCTGCAGGTTACCCATGGGCAAGTGATGACATATCAGCCCTTACTGCTTCTTCTCTGCTCAAACGCTACGCTGAGAAGTACTCAGGCTTGGAGCTGTCCTATGAACGCCCTGCTGCAGGGGCCTACTCAGAGCCTGGAACTTTCCTGAAAACTGAGACTGAGCCCTGGGCTCTGGGTCAGGGCATGGAGTGTTACCCTGGACTGGAGGCATTGACTGGCACCAAGGTGGGCTCTGCATCTGTGGGCATCCCGACCACAGGAAGTGTGACAGTAGTGAGCAGTAACCTGGCCTCTGAGCCGGGCTACAGTGGTGCTGGCCCCTGCAGTGCCCCGTCATCTCAGGAATACCCTCCTGCCTACAACAGTACCTACCTGTCCTCAGGATATTGCCCTCAGCCCAGCGCAGCACTTCCCCCTGCCCCTCTACACTCTTTGCAGGCCACACCCACTCTAGTGCCCAGCTACAGCACCAGCACTCCTGTCTACAACTACCCTCCAGGGTGCTACCCCCAAACCAGCCTGTCCTCTGGATACAGCCACCCCAGTGCCTCCTACCTGCCCTCTGGGATTAGTGCCCCCACTCCACTGGCCCCTAGGCCCACCATGGTGGGGGGCAGTTACAGCTACCCATCTCACAGCCTTGGAGGGAGCTCCGAGTCAGGGGTGCCACTGAAACGCAAGGCCTTTGAGATGGCAGAGGAAGGACAGGAGGGAGCAGAGGTAGAGGGATCACGCTACAGAAAGTACGGCAACGGCCATGGAAACAGTCATAGCAAAGGTCATGACAATGGGCATGGCAATGGCTACGATATGAGCGGCTCGGCCTCAGACCCGCAGGTCTACAAACCTGGAAAGCCCCTGATGTCACCCCCTTATGGCGGGGCAAGGGACTACAGCCCACCATCAGGCCTGGCAGGAGAGAGCGTGTCAGGGGAGCACAACTTTCCTCAGCAACAGAGAATGCCTATGAAGATACCTGCATCGCACACACGATCTGAGGACCCTGCTGGAGGGCGCTGACAACCCGGATCGGCATCTAAGAGGATTCTCCCACTCTTTGAAACCAACCAGGGTTCTTAATGCAGACAGACTTGGGGGAATAAAATTGGATTTGTCAAGGAAAGGTTAATTTTACAAGAGGGCACAAGACTGGTATTTCTTGTGCATCTTTAACATTTTCATTATTCATGTTTTTCCAAAGATTCACAGGGGTGTTTTTCCCTGTAAGGTTGAGGTAAGTCTTAGGGGTGAGGTTAAGGCATCCTGTACACAGACAGCGTTAAGACAGTCTAAATGTATGAGTGTCTGTTTCTCTCAGGATCCTATTTATTTCCTTTCTGCTACTGCGGCAGCAGCACTGCAACGTTGCTGTTTTAGAAGTTGGTGTAATTATTTGTGGCCATTATGTATGTAAAGGGCCTTTGACTGCAATACGTTCTACCACACCACAAAAATCATTACTGACCAAAAAAGTAAGGAGAGCAATAACTGAAATGATGAGATTGCCATACTACTTCAGCACAATCACTGCTACTTTACACAGCTGACTCCGAGGCTTGGTGCGTCACTCGGCCTTGAGAAATGAATGTTTCCCTGCTCAACCTACGCTTTCCCCCAACCTTTACTCATTCTCGCCTTTTTTTTTCAGCTTCCTTAACTCCTTCTATTCTCTATCTCATTCTATCCTGGTGTCCTGCTTCTTGTTCTCAACCTCTCTCATTGCTGAACAACTTTTTTTTTGTCTAGTTTACACATACCAAGCTGCTTATCAAATGATTACACAGTATACATGAAGCCGCCCTTTAAAGTGTTTTGATGTAAAGAAGGAGTGGGGAAATAATCTAAGATTTTATGTTCATTTAAAAATGTATTTCGCTTTCACACCGTGACAGTATATGCAGGTCATCTTCAAAGCGTGTTGTTTACAAGCAAGATTCCTGCTGGTCCTATTAGGTATATTTGCTTAAGAATCTGCGAATAATCTAACACCTGGTCCATGTTATGCCTTGTCTTTAATATCCAAAATATTACAAGAAACAATGACTATACAAATCTACAAAACAACCAAAAAAGCAAACAACCATGCTTAAGTCTGCATACTGCTACAATTCACTCAGAGCAAACAGTTTAAAGATGCGTGAGCCTGTTTGTTACTTCTGTTGGATGCACAGCCCAAACTGGGAGGCAGCATGCAGGTTGCAGTGGAGGAAAAATGCTTCTGAGTGAGTGCCTCAACATTACATTCTCTATGAAGATCTACCTGCTTGTCTGCTAGGATTTACTTTTTCTTTTGATATGCATTCTCTTTACTTTTGCCGCTCAAAAGGATGATTTATAGTCGTGTTATTGAATACTCAGGAAGAATATTGTTACCTCAGAATGATAAAATAAGAATGTATGATGTTATTACCTTAGGGTGTTTGTAGGGAGCTTTATGGAGCAAGATGAAAATGGAGCCATGGCTTTTATTAAGAGCAAAACATACTCTGAACACTTCAGGGAAACGATGAACTTACAAGGCCTTTGATACTAACAGTGGAAAACACACGCACACGCACACACACACACACACACACACACACACAAATACATTTGACACACACACACACACACACACACACATCTCCACACTGCTTCTTAGCTCTGGGAAATTAAACTTGAGGTTTTTGTACCAAGGCCTGAAATGTTGAATGTAATTCAGATATTTTTTTGAAAAAGGACAATACATGCCATAATGTACATCGATGATGTTTTTAGATATATGAAACATATTTTCTTCATGTATAGATGTAATTCTCTTATAGGTTTTGGTGGAGAAATGAATGACATGTTAAGTGTTAGTGTAGTTAGTGGGGGAAACGGTTTTGTGGACTGTCAAAGCGAAGCACTCCTGATAAACTTTTGACATATCAAGATGTACACATGCTACAGTATATGCTCTATAATAGGTATATTTCTTAAATGTCATGTGTCCAATTTCCATTTCCCTTAACAGTATTTTAAAACCGCTTGACACAGTGTCACCAGTCAATCAGCTTGATTTTAGCTTTAACATTAATTGACACCATGAAGAAGGAAGAAGTTAAATATTAACCAAGTATGTGCACTGTCAGAAAATATGTACAGTAACATTTCTAAAGCTTTTCTTTTTCACCAAGTTGTAGCTTTGTTGCTCCACTATGCCATCGCTTCATAAGTTGTGCCATACTATTTCTTTTTTGTGTGTGCAAAATTAAGCCCTTTGGTGGCTGTAACAAAACCGAGCTCTTGCCTAAAAGCATGCCCAGAGAGTGGATCCCCTTTAATAGTAAGATTTAGGCTGAAACGCAGCTTCAGATTTAGTCTGAAACTCAATGTGATGAAAAGTATTTTAATGCCTCTTTTGGAAATATAAGCACATTCATAAATTTAAACTCAGAATGTGGTTGAGTGTGGAAAAAATACTCTCATCACACAAAGATTTAGCTTCAAAATGTGCTGAATAAAAAATACAGATGAATAAAAAGGTGTTAAGCAAATAATAATGTATTCTTACCCCCAGATTTTAAAAGTATTTAAGCGCTTAGCTACAACAATTGAATGCTCTTCAACGCCACACAAAGAATGTGCTCTACATTAACCTACACATCACAACAAACGACAGTATTTGCTGTTTCTCAGCGTTGCTCTGATTCATTGAAGTGGAGTTGAATTTGTCCAACAAATGGAAAAATGGCATTTCAGTGTTATCTTTGTAATTCAGTTGTACTTTTGTTGTATCTTGTACATTCTCTGTAACCATTTCTACCTCATTTTGAAGACATTGTACATGGAAATATTTATTTCATGTCATTTCACATGCCAGTTTAAGGAGCAATGTTTCTAAATCTTGACCTGTTATAGTCTACCTCACTAAAGGCTGTTGTGTCATGGAAATGAAGATATCACACCAAAAAAAACCTTGACTTTGTCTTTTTGTCTGTGAAATTCACAAATGTAACAATAATTATGTGAGGGTCCAACTAACTACAGCTCAGTATTGTACCATCAACATGACAAAACTGTTTGCCACACCCCAAATTTCCTGTCAGCAGAGCTATTATTTTAGTTTCCAGGTGGATCTGCTCCACTATGTGTATTTACTCTGCTCCACTCAACCAGTGATAATCCTGAGATATGATTTTTGGTGGCTAATTTCAAATCTTGGTAATGCTTTTTTTCCCTGGTCCATATATTCACGACAATTTCCTAATAATTTCTTAGGAGGTTTCCTGGAAAGAACAATGTAATTTGGCACTAATTATATTCAGATGGTACACTTATGATTAATTAATTCCAATTAATTCAGAGTCTTTTAGTCAGTAGACAGCAGGTCATCTGAACATGCAAAAGTGTGCAATTTGTCCACAAGCAAGTGTAGAATTCAACATATAAGAGGAGTAAAGTTTCCTACAATAAATTAATGATTATATATTTTTACTTGGTTTTAATTAGACCAATTCTTTCAAGGAAAAGCAACAACTGCTTTTAAACTCAACTAAGTAAACTAATTTAACTACTAGTCTCAGAACAATGGTGCTACCCAAATCTTTATTCCTCTTGTCAGTAAACTGTTATTTTGTTAAATTGATATTTTTATCTCAAGTTGTAAAACTGGTGAGGACCCACAGGGCCATTTGTGTTATGCAAAGACCCCATAATAAGCTCAAGAGAGCATAGAATAAAAGGACAGGAAGAGTGGAGAAGATCCTGACCCTCTTCCACTGGACACCACCCCCTATCCACAGCTCTATTGTCTGGAGGGCGGAGGGCATGCGCTGGCGTGTGACAGATGTCCGAAACTTTTGTCCTTTCATCCACAATGAATCAAACCCTGCTGCAACATCCAAGTGTTTCACAGCAACACCCTCTTTTCCCAATACTGTTTTACATTAAACTTATATTTATCTATAACAGTTATTATCATCAACCCCTTAAAGTCCCTGCATCTTAAACAAACCTCAAACTATATTCCTGGCGCTGGCAGCAAGCCTTAAACCAGCCATCCTCAGTAAAACCTTTCACTAAAACGGAAGTAAAACTCAAACTGTGACGACATATGAGTGAAATGAAACAGCAAACCATCAAAAAGTAACTGTGTTAAATGGCAACGTTTATCTTTAAATGTCATTTATTTGACCTGTGAAATGCATATATGGTCCCTTTGCCAAAATGCAGTGTCTCTGCCTGTCTAACAATCACAACAATTCCATCTCCACCTCACACAAACAATAGCAGCTGCACAAGTGCCAGATAACAAATGTAACAGTGACACCTACAGGGTCTTCTTAAGAAGTACCTCATTGTATTAAACAACAGTCACAATAATAGTGTTCACTAACAGAAACAGTGTTACAAAGTAATTTTCAGAATATAGTGAAGATGGAAATAAATATGAACACATAAGCATATATTTAAGAACCTACTGAAGGAGTATAACTAATTTCACAAAGACATGCTGGTTAAAACACATTATGGGCAAATGAAACATGAATGTAAGGAAGACAGCTTTCAGGCTTCCAGGCTCAGTTTGTGTCTTTACTTTTCAATTTCAAGATGCTGTCTTTCACTCTTCTACTCCATTTTCTTCTGTCATGTCTTGGCTGGGTTTAGGTCCACTTTTAAAAGAGTATATCCTTTCCCAAAAGGGATCTTGCTCTCCAAAGGTAGGCACATTTTGCACTGTAGGTGTTTGTACAGCAAAGTATAAGGATAAAAAGGCACTGCACAATTAGTAACTACTAAATTATACTGCGCACTATGCACTGTACAGCCTGATTGTAATCCACACTGTTACCCTGATGTTTCAGGATCTTACCCAGTGGTGAAACCGTAGTGTTGCTGGCTGGTGTGCACATCTCCTCCTTCAGGCTGAGGGGAAACTTCAGTGTGTCCTGCACTGGGGTAGATGGGACTGCAAAGTCTGTAAAATGCAGTAGTATTTGTTTCCATGTGTTCTTGAGTCAAACATGGACAAACTTACTGTGAGGTTCAGAGTTTGGGGGAAGAAGTATTGAGATCCTTTCATTTAAAAATATACTGTAAAAATACTCCAGTAAAAGTCAGTATGACGTATGAAAGTACTATCAGCAAAAAAAAGTAAAAGTAGTCATTACGCAAACAGAATGGCCCCTTTCTACATGTATTACATTAATGGGATATTATCACAGATGCATTTTCTTGCAGTTGGTCGAGGGTGCTGATTTCATCAACTTTAAATACTGTTGAGTAGTTTAATAACAATTTATCATATTTTAGAGGCTGATCATGTATTTTGAAAATAAAATCTTAATCTGTGAAGTTATTATTAACTATAGATGTAAATGTAGTGGAATTTAATGTACCTTGAGTACCTCAAGTACCTCAAAACACTTAAGTACAAGTAAAGTGCAAGCACTTGAGTACATTTACTTATGTTCCACCTCTGGGGAAAGTAATCAATATCAAGAAAAGGATGACCTCACCTACCTTTATATTTGCTGGCCATGCTTTTAAGAGACACATTTACAGCAGCACATTTTGTGGTTGGTTTTAGTTGCAAACATTTATAAACAGTCCTTCCCCTTAAAAATGTTTTTGTCACATTTGAATTATAATTTTTCCTCTTGACTAAACTAGACTTGGGGTACAGCTAAGCAAAGCCTCCCAGTATCTGGCCAATGCTTCTCCCCATTACTCCCAGTGAATCATAGTTCACTGCTCAGCTAGGCTACACTGGTCAGCCGTTAGCAGACTCACTGCAGAAAGGGGAGCTCTGGATGTTCGCTGAAGCGAACAGCAGAGGCGAACTGGGGACTCCACGGTCTGAAATGGAAGAACCTATGGCGACAACCAAAGTTTTGGTCATTTATTAGCTTTGTAGTAATTTAGTAGTAATATTTCGACTACATAAAGTTGTTACCTGTTGACGCAGTCATTTCAAACCACTCGAGGCCGGTGTTGGGTTCTGTTACATCGGGTACTTGAGGACTGGGAGAGGACGGCGGCCTCAGAAACCGACCAGCAGGTGAGCTGTGAGTGTAAACTAATGAAATTCGACTTAAGTCCATTTAAAGGTAGCCTAATTATATTATTAAATTACTGCTAATTAAATCTGACAGGCCCTCTCACAGGAAGCTAGCAGCCTAAACGTTTGTCGATAGAGCAAACTGGTTGGGAAGTTAACAAATGCTGTGGTCTTTTGAGCCCTCAAATTAGCCTCACAGGCTAACCAATAAAGAAGGTTTCACTTATATTTAGATCTATTTATGTTTCAGGTTATTTATATGTTTTTAGTGAGCTAATTTAAAAGATAATGCAAATACATTTTTAAATATACATACATACATACATACATACATACATATACATATATACATACATACATACATACACACACACACACACACACACACACACACACACACACATATATATATATAATTTACTATGTGTAGAATGTGTTATAGAAGGCTAGGCTACAAAAACCTGCTCTGCTCTTTTAAATTAAGCTAAATTAACCCTAGTGGATTCAGGATGTTGGATCTGTGAAGTCATCATTAATGACTGTAATAGGCCCCATTTGCTGCTGTTCATTTCTGTCTGACAACCACAGGATTGACAGACTGAGAGCTAATGTCCACCCATACACCATACCACCACCACACCAGTGAGTAACTCATGCTACCTTATGTCTACAAATTTGAACTACCCTTTTAACCTGTGGAAGTGACACAGTTGTCTCGAGTTAAATTCCTTCAAGTCCCACTAGAGGGTGTTAGATAGCTGTAAGAGGCCATCTGAGGCGCTTCACTAATGTCTGTTGGAGGGGTTACAGTAATAAACACAGTAGTTAAAGGCTGTGATCTCTGCAGACGCTTTCAGGGGCATGAGGGGATGAAAAACACAAATCCAAACCCAACAGGGGCAGAGATGGCTAAGCTATGTGATAGATGGGGCAGCAGTGGCATAGAGGGCCAAATCAGGGATAAAAAGAGCACAAAATACATGAATCTGTTACATCTTTTATTCCATTTCAGTTAAATGGAGTTCATTTAAATAATTCCTTCCTCAGCTAGGTAATAGAAAACATGCATATGTTAACTGTTTAACTCAAGACAATAATGCCAGACCCTTGTCCACATGCACCTCCTCTGTACACAGTGATTGAGCTGAGTGAAACTGGGTCTGTGTGGATATACTGTTTGATCTATGCACCCTCTCCCTTTCAGACTTGACACAGAAATAGAAAAGGCACGAGTGAACAAAGTAAACCATTACCTTACCCTGGATACCTGATCACGGCAATATTGCAGATTACATGTTATTGATTCCTTAGAGACACACAATCTCCCTCTCTCTGTATCCCTTACACACATACACACTTCCTTCCCTCAGTCTCCCTCTCCCCTTCACACAAACTTGCTCAGACGGCCCGACAGATCACACTAACGTCCTACTTAATCCATGTCCCACCCTCTGCTACCAAGTACTGCTATTCAGATGGATGCAAGGAGGACAGAAACCTAAGGGGGGGAAGATGAAGCATGTGTAAAGTGCAGCATTTAGACATTTTGATGGTGTCTATAGAGGAAAGCCAAATATAGAGAATGGAAATCAACAATTCCTACACATACTGTCCTTTAAATTATACAAAATAAACAGTTAAAATGTTTCATAATCGTCTAAAAATGTATTTGAACAGTTGCATTTACCAATATTTTAGAATCAGAAGAGTAAAATCCTGTGTTTTTCCAGTAACCCGGTGTAAGCTACAGCATCAAACTGTACAAAATAAGTGATGCACTCCAAACACGTGCGGCACTGCAGGTAGGAGGTGAAGGATAAATCCATAGCAACAGACTAGCTTTTTACTGTGTGCGCCTCTGTTCATTGTTCTCATTTACTTTTCATCTTCTTGCTGTAGCTCGCTCTCCCTCTGCTTGCTTGCTGTGGGTAAGGAGGTGCTATACAGTGCACTGTACAGTCTGAGCCTATTGGGAACATGCTGCTGACTCAGCCCAGGCCACTGCATTCATCTATCTGCACTGCAGTGCTGTCTCTGCTCTCCCCCTCCCCCCCCTCCTCCT
>NTHP01000364.1:191367-201497 GCA_003416845.1 Oplegnathus fasciatus | reverse complement strand
CCTCCCCTCTCCTTCCCTTATTCAGTGCGCCACCTTACATACACACACACACACACACAGAGGAGGGGGAAGGAAGGAAAGAAAGAAGCACACATGCATGCACACACACACACCTGCTTTTACAGTCATTTCAGTGCTGTTGCACCATGACACACCCAACCACATCAACTCAAACGATAACCTTATTCGAGTATTATTTAAATATGGACAAAGACGATGTAATTTAGGCATTTCTGAAGTATACTGTGTTGTGTCTAAACCTAAACAGACTGTAGTTTTCTCTTACTGTCCTGTGTGGCTTTCAAACATGTTCGCTTGCAACTTATATAAGGAATTTTAGTGATTACTAGCAAAAAAACAAAACAAAATCACCTTCTTTAGAGTGTCAAAGTGCACCATATCCCTTAGAAATCGTAACCATTTAAATTCTCACAGTAAATGAGGTAGTTAAACAGCGACTGAAACATCCATTGCCAGACATGGTGGAACATATTCTGTGCGACAAAGTGACAGTCATAAACGTTATATCCAAAAACGACACCAGCCAGAGGTGTAACTGGAAGGCTGCTTTATTGTTTGGAAATAGATTCGTGCTCAAATGAAGATATTCGTTCACTGATTCTCATTTAATTGTCCCATGTGGTTGTGCAACACACGTCCTCTCTCTGACTGTATTAGTGGCAAGAGATAATGACAGTCAAAACTTGTTGTTGTTTTTTTTCTTTTTCTTTTTTTTCAGTTAGCCTATTTTCAGGAAAGAAAAGAAATTTATCTCAGTCATGCTACAAAAGAATGGCCTCATATACCGATTGGTAAACCAACATTTGGAAATGAACAGAAGTGTAAAACAGAAGGCAAGCTGTTCTCTTACCAGCCCAAGAGCCAGTAAGCAGAACACACAGAGAGAGCACTTGTACTACATGACTCTACAAGATGTTAGTCCAGACAGTCTAATCTAGGTGGTGAGTTTTCAGTTTACAAGTTAATTTCGAACTCAATACATCGTTTCTATCGTGCTCCGTTTTGATTCACTCCCATGGGTTTTGAGATCCTCATTGCTGATTTTATTGACAGACTAAATAGGAAGCTAAAAAGGCACGTGCCGTTAAGAGATATTGCACCATAAACAAACACACAGACAGTTAAGACAACTAACCCTTAAATCATTAGATATATCATATCGAAAGTGACAGCAAAATTAAAAGATCAACTCCAAACTGCAGCAGTGTGTTAAGGGGAAATGTGGAGGAGGGTTAGAGCTGAAACGAGCAAAAATTTGCCACACAAAGTGAGCTGTGGCTCATACTGGGGCACACTGGTTAACCAGCGGTTGCCTGCAAAAGGCTATGAGTGTGCGCGCGTGAGTGCGTGTCTGTCTGCGTCTGTATATCTGTGTGTGAACCATATAGGAAACTAGGGGCAAGACATCTTCACACATGTACAAAAGGGTATGCTGGTAGTGCAATCCTCTCACCAATGCAGGCTCCACAATTCTCAGCAAGCAGCCAGTACAACACCATGCATTGTACGCTGGTACCCAGTATGCAGAGGTCCTGGGTAGGCCAGAGTTTTGGTTATTCTCTGAACATACCCCACAAAGAAAGAAGCATGATCAGTTACACTCTGTGGTTCTGGTATCACCTCAATGCAAGGAGTGGACAGGAGAGTATATATACTATATATATATATATATGATAGAATATATATATAATATATATGTAATATAGCTCTGTATATGTATGTATTGATTTATACAGTTTTAAATACAATTTCTGCTTTTTAATATAGATTCTTTTAGCTTTCTCCCCTCTTTTTTGTGAAAAGTGACTCAAAAAAATCTACTCCATCTAACAAATGTGTCACAGCCTAACAAGTGTGACAAGGGGTGTCAGCTGGAAGCCATTCTATTTACGGTTATTAATATTTAGTGTTAGATTAATAGCTGTAGTTTTTTAAGTAATCCTGTATTTACAAAAAACTACACATGCCGTTAAAATAAAATAATATATTACATTATTTATAGTTTCTTAAAAAGTCCATTCTTAGCTTTTGCAGTTTGTGCCGTATAGAACATAGCCTGAACTGTATTTATTTTTTTCATTTTTTTCCGGAATGGATGTATGTGTGTCTATTTTTTTTAGGTTTCTTTCTGTAATACGCATCTGTATATCCACGGTGATCTTGGAGAAAATGGACGGCAGTAGCTTTTATGCTTATCATTCAGAGTTTTATTTGGTTCAAGTTAACACCCACACTGATTTTGGAGATCTCATGCAGCAACTGGACCATAGAACTTGAGAACGGATGAGGGAGTTATTCATAAACAGGAAGTGACATCACTGCACAACAGGAAGTGCAAAAGCCGTGGTGTGGTGCTTAGGCTCACAGTACCATAAGAATGCATCCAGTGCTCTGTTGGGTATTTGGTATTTGTTATGCAGTAGAGAAATATGAAGAAAAATGGCAAATGAGAGGCTCAGAGCACTTGTTGTTGTTCAATACTGAAATCTGGGGCCTATCCACCGAGCATGCCACTTCTGCTTCGGAAAGAATTAAGAGTGCTGCTCAAACCAACATATCCCAATTCACTCTCATGACATCTCCTCACAGTGTTTCCTGTATCTGTGATTGCTATCGGGGTGAACATTATTATTTTGTTTGTCGAAATTAATTGAGACCAGACTACAGTCCATAATGACTTAACCACAAATGTAATCTGCTATCAATATAAACGCCGCCATTACAAGCGAGCGAAATGTTGCTGTTTCACTGAGATGCTTCTAGCCCTATAATTCTAAGCGTCATAAGCAGGAAGCGCCAAACTGGCCCCTGACCGGGCGGCTGCCAAAATAAGGCAGCCCGCCGAGATCATTGTCCATCCACATGGCATAAAACACAAAAGAGTAAAACATGATTTCATAAATACTCCCATCACATTCACTTGCATTTTGTTGCAGAGCTCATAATAGTACATCTATAATATCTCCTGAGAAAAAGGGATGAATTTTTCAAGCATTGCATACATTTCTAGGGTCTCTCTGTCTAATAATGACAGCGAAAAAACTGAATGGGCAGGGCATACTTCACCCAATCCCACCCCATGGACAAAGGGCAACAAGGGATAACAAGGCAGATCTCTTTGGCTTCTCCACACACAATGTTCTCATCACCCATCCATAATTTTCTGTTTCTCGTTTAAAATAGGATACTACTAACACCCGACGAATATGCTCCAGCACAAGACCATTTCCCTCGACATCATCTTAGATGTGGCTGATAAAAGTGCGTAAAATAAGACTCATTTCAATCACCAAAACATGAAAATTACATCAGGGAAGAAATAAATAAATAAATAAATAAAAAACACACACATGTAAATAAGCTACATGACATCAAAAGATGTAAACTGAACAATAATCAAAACTCTTCTCTGCCCTTTCAGAAAGGTCTAACCAGCCATAGAGAAACATCAGCAATAGAAAGGAGTTTGCCATACCTGTGAAATCCCCACAAACTACTTACAACCGATAGTGGGACTCCCAAAATGCCCGCTCACACAAAACTAAAGGCAGATGGTATGGAACATTACATAGGTGCATACAAATTATAAATATAAGCTTTTTAGTTTCAAAGTGTTGCATCCTTGAAAACATTTCAGTCCAAATTAACAAACATCTCAGTCCCATGATACACACAGACATCCGTTACCACATCTTACACACTCAAAATCTCCAGAGCAGCAAATAATTGTTTGGATTTCACCCACTGATCCCCTGTGGTGATATTATTTATCAACATACTCCCTTCTTCTGTCTATAGAGGCAACAATTTAAACATATCGTCATTTGAAATGTGTTGAGTAATGACATAAAAATTCGGATCCATTTTATATTATCAACCCCCATATCACTTATCTTTGTTAAACAAATTACTCTGAACTCTGAGCTTTCAAATTTTTGACAATGTCTCGATCTTACAGTCGAGCCACTGTTGTGGTCTGAGTATTAGTGTCTTGTGGACTATGATAATTCATGCAAGATTTCTGATCAAAACATGCCATCATGCAAGTCATTTCTATGCATTGAACAAGCACAATTATTTATGTATTTGTTTGGAAATCTTTCTGAGTAAATGTAAGCCCTTGGCCCGAGTTGACCCCATAATAAACAGACCCTTAACCAATTGGTGTGAAAGCCCATGTAAAAAAAGCATTTTGATGTGGGTATAACAAAGATAAAATGAGTAGAAGAGTTAAGTGACATGGGCAAAATGTTGAATATTGTTCTTTTTTTGTCTGTTTGCATTTTTGCTGCTCAAATGAACATTTTCTAGCTTTAATAAAACAGAAAAGTATTTCCAACGCTCTCTGTCATTTGTGTCTTTCACTCACCAGTCATCCCTCTGCTCTTATAGAGTGAGTGTGTCATTTTGCTCCTCTATACAATTCAGTACTAAATGACACAGAACCACTCATTGGCTGATTTAAGAGGACAATTCTTCAGCATCAAGCAGCATCCTTGTTTTTCCTTCACAACACCATCTTCCATAGGAATTCATTACTTGCATCCAGGCGCTGAATTCCTTTAGTGTTTTTTTTTTCATTCTACCTCTTGGTATAGAGTTACTTGTCTTATCTGTAGACCAGTGGTAAGTGAGCAATCTGCCTTTCAGCAGACACAGACATTTCCTTGTCTGTTTTTCATTCCCTTTTGTGAAGATCAGTAGTCTAGATACAACAATGTCACACAGTATGCTGATTATGTTTGGTTTGACTGAAGTTCAAGAGTCTTCAAGCTGTAACAGACCAAGCTGCTTCCCTCTGCATCAATATAAGAATGAAGTCTGTAAACAAAATTATTGAATATTATTTTTTCTGACTTGCAAATGAAAGAATCTGTACATCTGTGTGGGTGAGTTTCCTCTCGCTTTGCTTGAAGTTACGTAATTATATTTTTTTATTGTTATTACTGTGATTATTATTCCAACGCTCTAACATTTAGATTCCCTGATGTCTTTTTGGTTTCTTCCTTTCTCTTTCCTCCCTCCCTTGCCCTCATTGTTGTCATCCTGCTTCTCCTTGTCAGGTTTGGTTACACTGTCATAAGAGGGCAGGGAGGCAGTTGAGGGAGTGCCCTCCTTCTTTTCCTGTTCCTGATTGTTCCCGCCATTCTCCACTTTGTTATTGACTGGTTTGCGCTTACAGACAAAACCCCGCCTGGCCAGGTAGGAACGGTAGGCCCTCTGAATGATTCTGACTGACACATCCTCCTGCTTGCGCCTCAGAGTGGTGGTGATTGGCTCGTAAGAGACCTTGGAAGGATTGGCTGCCACAAAACGCTCCTCCATTTGTTGCCTCAACATGTCCAACTCGCCACTGTCACCCAGCACACGCTTAGTGAAGGCAAACAGGATGTCCAGGCAGTGGATGCGGTCGCCACTCACCATCGGCATGTCCATGGCAATCAGTTCAATGGTGTTGGGCTTGGGGACTCGGAGTGGGTGTTCAAGGGCATCAGCAAAGTCAGAAAGCTTGGCATAGGTGATGAACTGGCAGGCATCGGGGTCAAACTTCTCCCAAATCTCATAAAAGGTCTCAAAGTCGTCCTCGCTGAGCGGGTCGGCACTCTCCTCCGTGGCCACACTGAAGTTCTCCAGGATGATGGCGATGTACATGTTAACCACAATAAGGAAAGAAATGATGATGTACATAACAAAGAAGAAGATGCCCACAGAAGGGTTGCCACAGTCTCCTGTGGCGGGGGTGCCAGCGTTCTCCAGTAAGGGGTCACAGTCTGGAGGGTAGTTAAGAATGGGCAGCAGCAGGCCGTCCCAGCCAGCTGACGTGGTGATCATAAACAGAATGATCATGCTGTTGCCGAAGGTCTCGAAGTTGTACATGTCGTCAATTCCAGCCCCGTGTTTCACATAGCCAAAGTTGGACATGCCGAAGATGGAGAAAATGAACATAACTAGGAAAAGTAGCAGGCCAATGTTGAACAAAGCAGGAAGTGACATCATTAGGGCAAACAGTAGAGTTCTGATTCCTTTGGCCCCTTTGATGAGACGCAGGATCCTGCCGATACGAGCCAGACGAATCACCCTGAAGAGTGTTGGTGACACAAAGTACTTCTCAATCAGGTCAGCCAGAAACATTCCTGAAGGTAAAAGGGAGCAAAAAGAGACACAACATATGTTTGGTTAAAATATAGGGGATTTTATCACTGAAACACTGACCACTGACTGCTTTACTTGATAACCATTACATTTGAAATCGGGAGAACCAAAGAACACACAGTTTTCATAAGGAATATTTGTTCTGTAGAAAGTAGCTGCAATGGAAACTGTTCACAGTGAAGTCTAGAGAGCAATATAAACACACTGCTAACGTTGTCTGTTTAATAATTATAATGGAGTGTAAAACAAATGTAAAGCATTATATTTTCATTAAAAATTAGAAAAGCTTTTTATCTTTTTCCTTTACCTCCAATCAGTTGATAACAAAAAACATAAATTGCTATTCTATTTATTTTTCACTAGCTCATTTTACTTTTTGGGCTTTTTAGTTTTACTATTTTTTTGGTCTCAGCACATGCTTAATAATTTATATTTCTATTTATTGATATATTCAGTTAAGACATTTTGACTCATGTGTTAACCTTTTACTGCCTTTTGTCTGTTTTGGAGCTCCACAGATTTAAGTTTGACTATTTCAAATGTAATTGCTCAATGCTGTGAGCACCACGGGGAGCAGCAGAAACTTGGAGACAGATGTCTCAAAAGTGACATGAATTTCATGGTTTCATACCACTCGAGGAAAGTGGCAAAATATATTTTTATTTTTGGGAAAGTGACCCTTCGAACATCTATGTGCTGTGCCCTTAAAGCCCAGTTATATGGGCAATATCTGAGCTTTTTTCAATTAAGCTGCTTCACACGTCTTTTCCCATGCATGAGTAGCCCTTTTGAATACTTGCCCACAATTGAAAGGATGACCACAACCACATCGAAGATGTTCCAGCCGTTGGTGAAGTAGTAGTGACGCAGTGCAAAGAGCTTCAATAAAAACTCGCCAGTGAAGACCACAATGAAGAAGAAGTTGACCCAGTAGAGCACATCCTCTGTCTCCTTTGACTGATCATCTGTCTCTACCATCATGGTGACCATGTTGAGGCAGATGAGTATCATGATGGAGATGTCGAACACCTGCTGCGTCACAAAGTCAAACACCATGCCCTGGATGTTGTTCTGAGGCGAAAGGGAGGGAATGGACAGGGATATTTGGAGTCATTTTTCTTGATCTTTAGAAATGTACAATTACAAACCTGCTTGGTGCTGAAGATGAAGAGTGCAAAACAATATTTACCTGAGGCCTGGGTATTGGTTTTTGTGGCTTCTTTGACCCTAATTTCTTCATGGCATTGTAGTATTTCTTCTGCTCTTCCGTCATGAAGATGTCCTGACCTCCAAAGTGAAGGGACAAAAACAATTTGGTTACAATCTGAAAGGGTTTAGACTCAATCCAGTACAGTAGAGTTCATTTGAGAAGTGCAATACAAAAAAATGCTTCTTATATTTATTTACAATGTTCAGATTCTAAGCTTAAAGGAATAATTCAACATTTCGGAAAAAAACGCTTACTCACTTTCTTGCCAATAGTTAAGACCACTCACCACTCTTGCGTCTGTACAGTAAATGTGAAGCTACCACCAGCAACCATTTAGCTTAGCTTAGCACAAAGACTGGAAACAGGGGAAAACAGCTAGCATGGCTTTGTCTTAAAGTTACAAAATTCTTGTGAGGTAATGAGTGGTATCGATCTTCATCTACAAAGGGAATACGTGTGTTTCCCAAAATGTCAAACTATTCCTTTAAATAATCTACAAAGCAGCTTGTTCTGAGAAGATGAAAGTGAGAAAAATAAATCTTATCTTTTTCTTTTGTTGGTTGAAGTTATCAATGATGACACCAATGAAGAGGTTTAAGGTGAAGAACGAGCCGAAGATGATAAAGATGACAAAGTAGATGTACATGTACAAGTTGTCCTCGTATACAGGCTGGTCCTCCACCTGTAAAGTGGGGAAAAAAGTGAAAATACGTACAAAACTGCACTGCTGCACGTTGATCTGGAAGTCATACTTTAAAAGTGCAAAATGCTTACCCTTCTAGAATCTATTGCAGCGTACATAATGTCCATCCAGCCTTTGAATGTTGCCTGTTAAGTGGGCAGTGCGTGAGAAAACAGGTTAAACACTTGATATCAGAGGAGAGAAACAAATGAGAAGTGACAGCAAAGGTTTCTCACCACTTGCAGGAGTGCCAGGTATCCTGCACCCACATTGTCAAAATTGATCTTGACGTTTTTCCATCTGACTTCAGTGAAGTTTGCATTAATGAGTGCAAAACACTCTGTTTTGTTGTTGACGTCCTCTGGGAGGAAGTTCTCCTCAGCCGTGTCGTTGTAACAGTAGTAATACTTTCCAGCAAACAGGTTGACACCCATGATACTGAAGATGAGCCAGAAGATGAGACACACCAGCAGCACATTCATGATGGAGGGAATTGCACCCACCAAGGCATTCACCACAACCTGAAGAGGACAGCAAGGAAACAGAGCCACTGTAACTTAACATTCACACACCAGCGGCATGGAGATGTTCACACATAAGAACATCAACACACACATACATAGAAATGCACATTCTTTCCCTCCATTAGAGGCTCTTGGCGTGTTATCTAATTTCTTGGCACAAGATGAAGCCCATCACAATAAAATATTTAGGGGTGTGACAATACTGTCAGCTCATGGTTCGGCATGAACGAGATTATGTTTTTAGTCCTGCCAATAAGTCATTCTTAAAACATAGTTTTTTCTTATCAGATTTCGTGAAAAATGCGAATAATAGCAAAAACACAATAAGGCAGCTTTTTTGCATCTTTATCTACGCAAAATGAAACCGAAAAATAAAAATGTCTGGTTTACAATGTGCTCATGCAGATAAAGACCACATGGATGAACTTGGTTGGAGTAAGATTTTTTTCCCATTTGTTAGCCATATACCACGATTTAAGCATCTTCACTTTAGTAGGACGGTATTTAAGGCTATAAGCTTGTCAATACTGTCAAGTTCAGACCTCTGACAGTTCAGTGTTAATGGATGACGCTTAATTGCGCCCTTTTGCATTCAGTTATAACTGACTGCATTGCAATCCATTTTTGTATCGTAATGTATAGTGCCACGATATATTGTAACACCCCTATAAAATGCAATTATTCTTCACATAGATATCTAAATATTAAAGCTAGGATTGTATGGATGTATGAATCGTACACAGTCATATATATAGAGAGAGTTAGATCTGCAAAGCTAATGTGACTAATACTGAACTGAATTTTCATTTATTGTAAAGAAAAATACATATGTTGGAGGAGATAAAACTATTAGCTAAAGGAGGACACCATATGAATGTGCATTTCCAAACACAGAGGTACCATGGTAACAGAAAGCCAAATAAACCAAAACTATATAGGCAAACATCAAATGTCAAAACTCTCATTCATTTTAGTGTTCTGCCTAATAATATGTAGACAAAGCATCCATATGATCACTTAATATAACTACTGCAAAATGGTGATCATGAAAATCATGGCGATGACATTCACTGAGGAGTGGTGAGCAAGGATGGCGAGGGGGAGGGGGGTATGCAACCAGAAGTTTGTTGATCTTCCAGTGTGACAATGCCAAAGCCAAACTGTGATAGGATCAGATAACAGGACACTTGAGGCAGAGCGACAGTCAGAGGATGCTGAGCTCAGACACTGACAAGGTTTATTTTTCTGCCCAGCAACAAGCAGAGGCTGATCCAACCCATCACACACTCAAATAATGATCAGAAGAACCCAATTATTATTGCAGAAAGAAAATACGACAGGCAAAGCTCAGTACAGAACCCTCCAGGGGTCACATGGTATCAAAATTATTGATGTGGAAACTGTACACGCGGTTAAGGACAGATTAATCAAGTGCGTGCAGACAGTTTAATTAACCATGTGCGCAATTTTCAATTTGTTTGTCTATCATATGACAACTGGGGGGGCTCTGTAGCTCAGAAACACACAAGTATCGGTTTGT
>NTHP01000364.1:159485-190851 GCA_003416845.1 Oplegnathus fasciatus | reverse complement strand
CTGTGATTCAGTTCAAACAGGTTTTGTGTGATGGTTCATACCAACCTCTAGTTGTTCTCTCAGCTGGTACTGAATACTTCAGAGCTGAGTAATTATAATGTGTTGCATCATTCAGGTCAAAATCCCTGTTATGGTCTGGTGTTTCATAAGGCATGGGACAGAGTTTTAAGGTGTTTTGTTAATATTACTCATGGATAAATCCCTGCAAATTGCCTTAACATTAGCACTAAATTTATAATATATGAAATGAAATATGATAAATCAAATCAGATGTATTATGACCATCTGAGATGATCTGCATCCATGCAAAAAGCTTCTGATTGATAAAAGCGATCACCTAAAAAAAAATTCCTCTTGGAGACAGTTTTAAAATGTTCTATATTGCCATCTCTAGCATGCGTTGATGCTTTTATTTAATCGGCATGCAGAAGGACCAGCTGCCTGGTATCTTAGGTCTTACCCTCATCCCTTCAAAACGTGACAGGGCCCTGAGGGGTCTCAAGGCCCTCAGTGTCCTGAGTGATTTAATCGGGCCTAGATCGGAGAAGCCCAACGCATTAGCTATAAGGCTGACTATAGACACCTACACAGATAGGGACAGAAGGAGAGGGAAAGACAGAGGCAAAGGAAGAGAGGACCCACATAGTTAGAGGGGATATAGAGAGAAAGGTGGGCCCTATATACCGTAAGGATGGCTGAATATACAGATATATATAAGTACATATATAGTTTCTATATGTGTAAGTATATGTATCTATATGACATACGGTTAAACAGGGGTTATTACAATAGACAAAGGTCAATAAAGTGTACATGACCCAAGTTTTCTTTTTTATGTGTTTGTTTGCTTATGTTTGTGTTTGGTTTAGTTTGGCAAGCCAGTCTAACGTGACAACCAGCTTAACAGCACAGTAAGCACACCTGGAAAGAAACTTGTGGTTGACACAGTGAGAGGGAGAGAAGATAAAGAGTCAAACAAAGGGAAAAAATTAGAGGAGAGATGTATTCACAAACACTAAATCAATGTGACACAATAATATACACACAGTACACAGTACAAAACAGTACAGTTTCCACACCAGAGAGCATCTTACTTAAAGAGGGGAGAGAAAACGCAGAAGGTTGAGGACAACTTTCAGGGTTAGAAGAGAGAGGATAACCTGTGAAAGTAGGAGTCCCAACACAGCACATAAACCTTACCCTGGACCCCTCAAACACCGACCCCTCAGTCCCTCTCGACAGCTGCACAACGCCTCTCTTAACTTAAAGAGAGATACAGTTATAGGCACCTGCTGTGAGAGAGAGGACAGGTCAATATTAGGGTAGAGATTTGCATGGAAAGTCAGGATAAGTTATCTGTACAACACATGGGCCAATTTAGAATATATTGAGATTTCTGCATATTTGAGGTTTTCTGTTGCAGAATCAGTAAGGGGTTTGACAAGCACTTAGGCTTCTAACAATAAATGGGGGAAATAAGATGCTGTATTCATTTGTACTTCAGAAGAGAGAAGAAGACTACAGGTAGAAGGTTAATTATTTTATGTTCTATGATTTCTCACTTCCTCTTCTTCTTTTGGGGACAATTAGAGTGCAAAAAATACTTGACAATACAGATATTTGGGAATAAATCATTCTGATGACAATATATTGGCCAGTATTACTTTTTTATATACAATGGGTGGACAAATGACCAGAAGCACCATATAATATAATGCAATCCAATATGACAAGGCCATAGACTACAATCTAAGGAATCAGAATTGGAGTAACACCTCTATTGCGTAGTCTCAACAACTACACATTATAAGATTCACAAAGGTATTATGTATTGGAAGGCTATTGTATTGAATTGCATTATATTTGTAATCTTATGTTTTGTCCAGGAATATTCATAATATATGCACAGACATGCATATTCTGGCAAGAATCCACAGAATTTATCAGTGGGGCTATAGTAACAGTCAACAGCTTCACCTTTTCCCAGACATAGTATGGATCAGAAATGGCAACTCTCTAGGATCTGGCTCATTATGCGAGAGCACACTAAGTACACTACAGGAAACATACACACACTTGCATATACATTTGGCAATGCATATACAATGGCAATGCCATTGGGTCGGTCCCTCTGTCTGTCCAACACCTTGATCCACAGACCTTCTACTGGCCAGACTGCCCTGGAACTTAGTATCCATTGATATCTAAAGTCCCAAGACGATTAATTCTAATGATTTTTGTTGACCACTTGACCTTTTGTGCGAAAATTTACCCTTGGCCATGAAAGGCAACTTTAGGTCATGAAAAGTATCTGGCAAACTAATGACCAGATTTCCATGAACGTTTGCCCCGGATATTCATGGTCCCCTGAGGATGAATCCAGAAGTTTGTGAGACAGCCTGACCGCTCCTCTAGTGCTTCTAGCAAGCCAAATTTGTCACTTGTTCTCAACAAATGCAAAACTCTATCGGGCAGTTGTGGTCAAATTTACTGAGCACATTCACACTCCCAAAAGGATAAGCCTTTTCCATTTCGGAGGTATCATGAGTTTTCCTGTTGTGCTGCCTCCATCAGGCCACAATGTCAGCAACGCAATCTCATGATCTAATCTTCTATTAAATTTTCTGAATACACGCATGTGCTCAAGGTACCCGCCAGGTAGTGGTCAAGTGTATCCCATGTTTGAAAAACTGCTGGACTCAATGTCGATGGCCAATTATTATTCATGTCCTCCAAATACTGTACAATTGTGACAGAAACTCCACATATGTTTATGAACAATCTATTCTTCATGATGAGACTGATAAAAATAATATTGTGTAATTGACATTGTAATCTCAATAATTTTGAGAAATATAAAAATGTTATCAGACAGAAAGCAAAATAATATTATGTTATGTCTTTTTTGTGTATAGTAGACCTACTTGCTTCTAGATAACTCGGTTTAATTGCTTTATTAATCTTATTACTCCTCTCAGCTCCTGAATGTGCATTTTTTTACTGTCATTTGATGTAATTGTAATACCACATGGTTGACCCTGCCTATTTGTTCATCATGTGGAAATTAAATAAAATCAACAAAACATCTGAGCTCAATTGAGCCATGTATTTGTGGAAGCCACAGGATGTCCAGATTAATCAAGTATGTCCCACTGAGCTCTGATAAACTCCCACAAGCTTGTGGTCTTAACGGGCACTTGGGCACTGTGGCAGTCGCCGGAAACACACCACACAAGTAGGCACTTGATTACTCCCAAATACTGCATGTGTGAGTATTAGTACAGAGCCACAGACAAGTTCAGAAAACCAACAGGAACACAACATACATTAGTGCATCCTTATCATGCCACATCATGTGACAATAAGGATGTTAATATTAAATCAGATTGGCACCTCACAGTCAAGGACGGTGTAAAATTGGTGGTCAAGGGATAATGTACGGATAATGTACAAACCAATACATGACTTAGCACAACATAAAACACATCATCAAATATATGTTAAATGATTAGGACAACAAGAAAAAAAACAACAGTTCTCAGAATAATTTCAATATTCTGACAAAAATTCTGAATTATTTGAAAAAGGTCAGAGGCTGCATTTGTTCACTCATCGTTTAAACTGTACGGGGAAATTGTATATCAAGAAAAACAAATGTACATTGTTTAAGTCATGCATGATAGCAGATACAGGAGTACTTTGTTAGTAACCATCACTTATTCACTACTTTTTACTTGGTGGCATCACATAGTCCACTACATAGCAGGGCACAATTATTTTCACTTGGGGGTTTTCAGGCAACACTACAAAATTGCGGACACACAAAATAGTGGACTATGCTGTCAATCAGTTTTGATACAGCAAGACTCTTTTCTCCAAATTCAGACATTTTTGCAGAATTTTGAGATGAGTCTCTGAACTGAAAGACTTTTTTACGTGGACCTATTCCTCTTCAGTCTATGATAATACCACAACATTTAAAGACCCCATTAAATAACACCCTTAAATCCCTGGAAAAGCATGACTTTCTGGAAAGCAGTGAATATTTCACGGTGACCTCATCGCGCACTGGTAGGTATGAACATAAAATCCTGCCCCAGTGCTTATCAAATAGAACTGCCTTTCTCTTCTTAACTGATATCCCCTTGGCTTGCAGTAACAATTATTTTATGCTGTTTTATGTCCCACCTCAACTTCCTGTTTCAACAGGAAACACATCACTTTAAGGGTACAGCCAGACAGAACATGGCGCAGCTGGCAGGCGCCACTAACACCCTCCACAATCAGCTGCTTGTGGAAAGATCAATCATGCTGTCAATCCAAATGCAGTTCAGTGCTTGCTACTGTGGTTGTTATAGTTTAGTTTCACAAATGACACAAATCAGTACAGAAACTACGTCTGAAGTGAGTTTTATGTCAGCAGCAAAACAACAAGCTGCATTTAATGAACGTCACGCGTGATTAATTACTGCACCATGATTTTCCATCCCTTCCAGGTTACAGGTCATTTATTAGTCCGCCATATTACCTGCGTATCCCTCGCTGCTTGTTATCCTGTCGTGCTTTACACATACAATTACAAAAACAAATGTGAGGCAGCAGCTTTGCCTAGCTTGCCATGTTTGTACTGGCCATATTTCAAGGAAGTAAGGACCCCATTTCATGGGGCCTTTAAGCATACAATGTAATGTATATTTTCCTTTTTTTTATACAAACATAAGAAGAACTTCAAGTTAGAAACTCATTACGCACAAATTGCAGAAAAAGGACAAACCATATGTGCGTAATAGTAACTGTCAGGTGGGAAAACACTGAATGACTCAGCAGTCTAGAGCTAGACAGGGGCTCTGAAACATACCAGGGTTTATAGATATTAACTGTGTTGGGGCTGCTGTTGTGTTGCTGTCATGGGGCCCAAAATTTCAAGTGGCACCCTGGAAATGGTGGGCTATGACACTGACAGGGAGTGCTATGAGGAAAACATAGCCCTCCTATCAATTTAATAGTAATATCACATTATATGTCCACTTTTACGGTCTAAATGTCTACAAACACTGGTGTTTCTACATCATACTGACTCCATACCAATGCCCCCCATTTTCAACAGTAGCATTTAAAGTTGCAGTATTTTGCTGACTGCGGATGTGGTCCACAAAGCACTGCAGCAAAGCCTGGATATCACATAGGAAATGAATACAATTTGTCTCTCAAGCTGTGACTCATTAATGCTTTGTTATGCAAGATACATTAACACTATAGCTTAATATTGACTCAAAAGACTCAAAACACTACACACTAAATCTACTACTAAACAATATTTGTATGTTTTCCTGTTGTTGTTGTTGTTGTCAACCTTTCATGTGTGCATGTCTTACACTGAACTAATGTTACTTTTTACTCAATGTTGTCTATGTTTTTCACAATAAAAAAAGGCATTTTCAAATGGTGGTATAATTAAAATTTTAGATTTCAGTACTACATAATCTGTGCTTGAGCTAAGAAATATTTTTGACCTTTCTACCATTCCTTTGATGTTGCAAAATATCATCATGAGGTGTTGAACCAAATTACTTGTATAAATAAATACATTGGTGCGCTATTAGTGAAGCATAAAACAAAATGGTGTGCAAATGTACTTACATCCACAATGAAGAAGTCTAGCCAACACCAGGCATTGGTGAAGTACTTGACAAAGCCATAGGCCACCCATTTCAGCAACATCTCCAGGATGAAGATATAGGTGAAAACCCGATCAGCATACTCCAGAATGATCTTGACTGTCTTCCTTTGCTCAATGTACACATCCTCAAAGGCCTAAAGAGTACCAGAGAATCAGCACATGGACAATGGTTTAACTGATCTCTTTCAGTATTTGCCATTGACACATTACACATGTTGATGTTGCAAATGAGTAAGCTGAGAGGTAAGCAACATCTTACAGCGTTTCTTTCATGTTTGATTTCTACAAAACTGATAAAAACGGCAAGAAAAATGGCATGAAATCTTTATCAATACTATTATCTACACAAGGTGTTTTTGAATTTCACTGAAGAATGCCACACTTGGATTAGGATTTTAGGATTTTACTGGGATGCCCATTAGCTAATGCAGCACATCAGCTACTGTTCCTGGGGTCCACTTGGATTTGTATTGTTCTAAAACATCTTTACTTGTGTTACATTTAGTAAAGCAGCTTATATGCTTTGTTTACCTCTTCAGAAAATGAGTTATTTACATAGTAAAGGAAAAGTAGTTGATAAAGGACATTTTTCCCTCAGCTCTTCCATTCTCCATTGCTTGAATCCATTCTTCAGCACATAAGTGTTTTGATTTGGCCACAGGCCTCCCCCCCCAGAAAGCTGCAAACCTAAGCTGGATTCTGCCGGTTGAAAGGTTGGTGCATTACAGCACTTTGCTGTCCATTAGCAACAATAATATCAAGAGCAGTTGCAGAAGAAAAGCAGGAGATGATCTTGCTTGCGCACATCCTTATGAGACAACTTTCCCTAAATGAATGCCACATTCTGGTTTTATTTATTCTGTGATTTTTTCTTCTAAGTTCATGTTATCTCCTACATTTATCATAATGTTGTAAAGTACTGAGCAATTCTGTTTTGACACGTGCTTCATGATCATAATTAGAAGTACTAATAGTGGCATTAGTATGATTATTTATGAGTGTGGGAAAACTCATACTTGTGTGTGCATGTGTGCTCTTACCAGGGCTCCACTGCTGAGCAGGATCATGAAGATGATGAGAGTTTCAAACCAGTTGTGTTCTACAATCAGGTAGCAGGTCTTCCTCAGGAACCACCAGTGTTTCCCCCAGCCATGAGTGATGGGAACATCACAGCACTTGTATTTGGCCACACACTCTGTGTGACAAATAAAAAGACAATTGCTGATATACACAGAAGAGACGGATGCATAATACTACCAAGGACACAATGCAAAATGTATGGTCATTGTTATTATTTACCACAATGTCAGATAATAAACACCACCTACCATCTGTCCAGCAGGCATCTGGGTCAAGGTACTCCTCCACTACCTCCACCACTGCCACCTCCTCCACATCAGGCTTGATGTCTATTGTGCTGCCCTCAGATGAACTGGTGTCATCCAGCTGGGACAAACAGAGGTCCAAAGAGATCAGTTCAACCTCTGACTTTCTCTCTGAACATTACAGGCTCAGCAGCGAGATGCTGAAAGCATATGGATGCGGCACAGTGCCAGCACAGCCATTACATTAATGCCCCTTTGGGTTTATATGCATGACATGATTTATTGCTAGAGGTATACATGTTGTAGCCATGTAGTGGAGCTAGGTCTCCCTCTGCCACCGCCTATCCTGCAGAGCTATTAACATCACAAGGAAGTAATTCAACTTGACCAGTGATTGATTGCACTGGTAATGATGGTCATTGTTATACATGCATAAATATAGATTCTTCAGTGATGAAGGATTCATTTATTTGTGATGAAATGATTAAACAAATGCTTGTACAAGCATAGTCAAACAAAAGAATTAGTTCAATACACAAAAAGGAAATTTGTTGTTATGAAAAATACAATTAGTACATAAAATTTATATCAAGTATATTTTTTGGATGTCTATCACTGTTTTACTACAAGAGCTGCTTGGAATATGAATTTCTGAGTTGTAAGGTTTAATAAATTGTGGAATCGCTCATTTTCAGGCTTTAAAACCATGGCTTGGTAGTTCACCTGTACCAATAAATCATGTCATATCTTAACAATATGTCAAGGTGAGGCAGGGCAAACTAGTGAAACACCAGCATAACAGCAGTCTTATTGCAATAAAGTATACACACACTTGCGCACATGCAGACACAGACACTCAGCCAATTCAATTCACTAGAGAATGATACTGCACTTTATAATCTTAAGTCGTCAGCAAAGGACCGCATTCGCACTCTCTTCTGCTCCCTCTCTTTTCTCTTTCTCTCTACCAAACAGCCAGATGGATCCCTGCCTTTCTGATTGGCTGTTAGCAAGCTCTGTCTGAGTCTACTCCCTGCAGTGTGCCCCGTGGCTGGCTGTGGTGCAGGGAAGATTTGTTGTGTGGTTGGTTGAGGGAGCCCAGCGGAATATGAACCTGGTGCTGGTACAGTAGTGATGCTGCTGCATTATCTTTTTCTTCCTACTACAATCCAGGTCAAGGTGACCCACGCATCAGACTTCTCTATGAGCTTTGGGTCTGGCTTACCCTTCTCCAACATTCATACTATACAGTAGACAGTATATTTCGCTGGCTGTCGTCTCATCAGGACTGCCTTTGTCTCTGTCTGTCTGCAGGGTCAGCACTTAGGCTCAGTGTTACAGCTCTCGTGTCTAAATGGATGTTCTGAAATGTCAGGTAAGCTAAATATCTTCAGTGTGGCAGCTCAGACCAGTTCTGCTTAATGGATCAAAAGATGCCACATGGGCACAAACAAACACACACATTTACACACGTGCACTCTCACTTATTACATCACCTTACATTACATGATTAAGTCACCTTTTTGGTAAACATGTCAGTACTGTGGCATTTGACCATGTTAAAGCCTGAATTTCTAAACTTGTAAATAAATTATTAACACAAGAAATATCACAGCTACGGCCCAGATATCCCATAAACAATGTCCAGTGTAAAACAACATAATCTCCCTCCAGCAAGCAATAATTTAACCAAACTATCATCAAACTCTTAAGCAAGGACATCATTGCTGCCATCTCTCTGCTAACATCTCCCCTCCATTCTCACATGCCAGTCCTTCCTACTCACATCTTTACTGTTCTCCACATCCGATTCACTGCTGAAGTCTTCCGTATTAAGGTTTTCAAAGTCCGACTCGCCAACAGCGATAGGAACGCAGACAGTGAGGTTGGGGTTGTGGATGAAGGACATGAAGTCCTCATCAATCATGTACTTTCCCACACTGCTCCCAATGCCGCTGGTGGTGCCATTGCCATTTTTAGCATAGTCCAGCTCACGGTTGATGTCCACTGTGTGGTTTGCGATGCAGTTGAGCTTCTTCTCGTACATTTCATCCAGAGGCTTCTGTTCATCCTCTACAGGCTTCTTGTCAGAGTGACAAATAGGACAAACAAAAAAAGGCTATTAGAAAACAAGAATGCCATCAGAGAGCTGTCACATTTATATAACAACAGTTATAGTTCAGGTTATTCAATGACCAAGAACTGGTTATGCATATAGATGTTTAATTATATGGTACCTTCTTGAGCACTGTGGCTACAAAGACCCGCATGTTAGCCTTGAACCAGGCAATGCCTTTCTTAATGCGGGCAACCGCAAGCTGGAGGTTGTTGGGTTCACCATCGTCATCTGTGGCAGCGAGGTTGTCTGCACTGAATGAGCTCAGTAGCAAGGCCAGGAACAGGTTCAACACCTCAGAAAAAAAACACCACAAAAGCCCATGCACTCACAGTAAATGGATGATGCACAGCTGGGAAACTACAGCGGGCTACTATCATTCAGTGGCATCTATACTGTGTAATCTTTGTCTTTTCTTACCACTAGGTTTCCGATGACCATGACCATCATGAAGACGGTGAGGCACATGGTCTGTCCCGCCACCTCCATACAGTCCCACATGGTCTCAATCCACTCCCCACACAACACTCGGAACACAATCAGGAAGGAGTGGAAGAAGTCATGCATGTGCCAGCGAGGCAGTTCGCAGTCCGGGGCAATCTTACACACACAGTCCTTGTAGCTTTTGCCAAACAGCTGCATGCCAACCACAGCAAAGATGAAGACGATGATGGCCAGCACCAGGGTCAGATTACCCAGAGCTCCCACTGAGTTACCGATGATCTTGATCAGCATGTTGAGGGTGGGCCATGATTTGGCTAGTTTGAACACTCTCAACTAAAAGAGAAACAGGAAAGAGGATTATTCTACAGTTATTCATATTGGGACAATCATCTAAAAGTGGTTGAACTGCCTCGTATGTTTTAATTTAAGTCTAAAGGTCATCTGAAGCAAATGTACTGACTGCCAGCATGTGTATGCCATTTTGTCCGGCACGGGCACAAGATATAGAGTGGGTTTACCATTTTATCAAATAAACAACACATTTGTAGGATACACAGTTTAACGATGGTTTATTAGTTATAGAGGCTCTTTCAAGGCTTAAACTCAGCCTTGATTTGGAGCTTTAAAGACTTAATTTGATAATAAAGAGAAATCAGTAATATCAGGGGGACAGCCTGTATATGAGGGCTAGAAGAGGTAAACAAGTACTGACATCCGTGTCTCTACTCTCTTCCACTTACCAATCGGAAAGATCTGAGCACTGACAGACCTTCCACATCAGCCAGTCCGAGCTCAACTAAACTCAGAGTCACAATGAAGCCATCAAAGCAGTTCCAGCCTTCCTGGAAGTAGTAGTAAGGATCCATGGCAATCAGCTTGGCAAACATCTCCCCGGCAAAGATGCCTGTGAAAACCTGTAGACCCACACACAATATCACATAAAGTTCATGAGTTTTTTTATTTATTTATTCATTTATTTGTTCTTTAATGGATGTACATCATAGTCACTCTATAAATTTGGTATTGAATGTAATTAACCAGGTTGTGTGATGTATTTAATGGTGAAACAGGATGATAAGGGAGGATTTACACATTGAACGATGAGTCAATGGGATTTCAGTTAGATTGTTGTGATTGCTTTATCGGTTAGACTTTTTAGGCACACCTACTAGTGCAGCATGATGTTACCATTGAAGATACACTGCTTTCCAGAAAGTAACAGTAGCAGGAACAGATGATTGCAGTTTCGTTTCAGTGGACTGTGACTTTATAAAATCTGATTTAAACCTTTGACAAAAATTCTTACATCTTTCAAATTACTGTAAAAAGTTCCAATAATAATGGCACTAATGGCAAACATAAAAAACAGCTAAATTTCCTTTCCTTTCCTTTCCTTTCCTTTCATTCTAGAAGTCTTACAGTACAACTGAGTAACAGAAAAACTGGCTTGCTTACATTGCATTTTATTTGATGTAGTGCTGATTAAAAAAAAAAAGATTTGCTTAGAGTCAGGACTCTCCTGACAGGGCAAGGTCATAGAGCAGTGGCACCACGTTCCAGCAGAACTTGTATGGAGCTGTAGTATTCTGAGCCCTTCCCATACGGTCCACCCAACAGCTAATCATGTGGCCAATCAGTGCTGCAGAGAACACCCAGTGATTCATACTGCACCATCCATCACACTGATTCCTCTGACTTCAGTTCCTGTTTCACTCCTGACAGCATGCCAATCCCTATGACCTCATTTCCTGTCTTAGTACTGATGCTGTGCCAATACCGCTGCCCTCAGACAGCTGTGCTATGGTGATATCTGACAGCAAGGGCAGAGCACAGACAAATCAAAATGTCTGCTGTACACTTGGTTAATATGTACTCTGCCAAACCAATTCTGGACTGATCAGTGACAAGCCTTATTATTATGACTGCTGTTTTGTGTGTGTGTGTGTGTGTGTGTGTGTGCGCGCGCGTGAATGCGTGTTAGACAGAGAGAGAGACAGAGAGAGAGAGAGAGACAGAGAGAGAGAGAGAGTTAGACAGAGTTCAGTGGAGTTGATGTAAGCAGGATGCAGCGGAAGCAGGAGAGCAGCCTGAGTGGCTACATTAAAATGGAACTAAATCTTTAATGAGACCCCATCAGAGTCCTATATACACTGTGCGTGTATGTATTCTTAAGTGCACATACCAAATGATGCATTGATGTATTGGTTTGAGGTTATGTAGGTGGGGCAAACTGAACCTGCAATGCTTCTGTAACTCCTGAGAGAGATAATGTGATTCATGCAGGCATAAAAAGTTACAAAGACAAATGGCAGTGGTACAAGAAGGGACCAAAGAAGAACTGCAGTTTCTCACCAGGTTGCCAACAGACAGTACCCCCTCAAAATGTTCAGTCATGGGGTAGTGCTCCATGGCCATGAAGAGGGTGTTGAGGACAATACAGATGGTGATGGCCAGGTCGACAAATGGGTCCATGACAATCAAATAGACAATGTGTTTGATCTTCAGCCACATGGGAAAGCATTCCCAGATGAGAAAGACGTTGGCAAACTTGTACCAACAGGGAGGACACTTCCTCTGAGACTCCTCCAACTCTGCAGGAAGACATGAAAGCAAACCAAAAAGTGTGAGAAAAACAAAACGGTGAGAAGTAAGTCTCTAAAGTCACACAAGCAAAAAATTTTCTTCCAGTTATTGTCGACCATAAACTTCCTGGTAAGTAATAGACACCATCTGTATCTGGATGCCTTGCCTGTATGAGGAAAATGTCAATTTAAGGTGTAATTGCAAACAGTATGTAGGGCAACACCTAGACCACAGCTAGCTTGAATTGTGATCATATCTCAGTAAGGTGGAAATTAAATGCAACTTGTACGATTTGCTATGGCAGGAAGGAATGAAACATGTAAAAGGGAACATGTGCACTGTCTGTACCCTCTAAGAGCGTGTTGGTGACTACGCTCATCTGACTGTTGGCACGGTCCTTTCCTTTGAAGGAGGAGTTGAGCTGATCCACAGATACCATGAGAGAGTCGGAGTGCTTCTTCTTAATCTCCACGTCAGTAGTCTGTACTCAGAGATAGACACAATGACAGTCAGATATAGTACTCACATGAATGCATACTTGCAAACATCACACATTAAATCTCCTGCTCTTAAGCTATCTAAACGATAAATGATGCCATAGGTCCGCTCAGAAGCCAAAATACCTAACGAGATGAATGCAGCTTTTCATATCAGATCATTAAATCTTTTTTACAACATATGATTCCCCCAAATTACCTGACTTGCTCAATTTAAGAATTTCCGGCAGAATATCATACAACACACTTCAAATTCATATGGTAAATTCTCAAATAGTTGCCTTAATTCACCACAACTGAAAAGAAAACCAGGTCTTTATTAACACAAAAAATTTCCCCTGTTTTCTGTTTATTATATTTTAATAACCGGCCATTATTGAAGTACTGGCTTTTGTTTGAGAATTTACGGTACACTTTCTAAACCCTTCATCATGTACATAACTTCAACCCCTAAGTAAACAACATTATACTGCATGCAGTGGCATGCATGTCAAGAACAGAGGGAGATTCAAGACAACATTTGCTGCTACACCATGCTACATTTTAAGAGAGGCAAAAATGTAAAAGCAGGTAAATTGGTTGAGAATAAAAGAGGGGTCTACCATGCTAGCTAGAATGAGGAGAAATATATATTAGAAAAAAAAGTTTCAGATTTGTTCTTGCACCATCCAGTGGCTCAGGAGCAGAGGATAAATGAGGACAAGAAGGAAATAGAGGGAGGCAGAAGGAGAGTGAAAGAAAGAGACAGAAAGAAATAGAGGGGTAGATGATAGCAGGGATAAAAAACAGTATGGGCTTGGATGTGGAAAGCCCCCAGAAAAAACAACAGTATGGGCTCGGATGTGGAAAGCCCCTAAGAATGAAAGAAGTGGAAATAGGGAGTGATATTTTTTTCCTGTAAAATAAATTGATACTCTTGTTTTTATGAATGACAATGACTGCATATGCGTAAGCTTGGTGATAGAATTGTTTGGGGAACTAAGGGGGGCTGATATCATATTGCAGTATTGTTAGATATTAATCGATGACATGATAATCATGATTCGGATAAGGCAGTGAGTTTGTGGATACTGTTTCAGCTGGTTAGTGCCTTCTAGAGCAGCAGAAAAAGGGTTTTAGATCAGGGCGGAAGTGTAAGTGACAGTAAGATGAAATAATAAGACAGAATCTAGATATTCAGGGGAGGAAAAGGGAGCTACTGATTTTAGGGGATAGGAGAAACAAGAGCCAAGGGGAAGAGGCTGTGAAGGAGAAGCTGCAGAGACCGGGGCCACCACCATCATGCCTAAACTGTATTGGTGTCCCATGGACGTCCTTACACTGTCATCAGTGGCTGCCTTATCTATTTTCACCTCAGGCAGAAGCCGTCTGCCGGGCCCAGGGCCGATGAGAGACACCACGCCATTGCAGTCCACTGTGCTGTTCCTCTTCCCTCCAGAGTGGGGTGCCAGGGGGTGGATGCGTGATGAGCCTTGGCTGTAGCCACTGTAGCTGTTGCGGCGATAAGGGATAAACAGGGATCCTCGGCGGTCTTCGCTCTCCTCTACTGTACTGTGTTCGTCGTCGGCAAACTCGTTCTCTGAGCCCATGTCCTTGGAACGGCCTTTGAAGCTGAAGATGCTGCTCCGGCTGTTGTGGCGCGACATGAATGGAGAGCCTGGGATGCTGAGTAGTGACTGAGGAGGGAGAGACAGATGCAGAGAGAGAGAGAGTTAAGGAGTTATTAAAAACAGCAGGAGTTAGTTGATGTGTAAATAAAAGGGTCCGACAAGGTGAAGAGGACAAGTGTGGCACAGAGTTTCAGACAAAAATGAGTGATACAACATTGATAAAGAGGAAGGGAGAGCTTTCGTAATAATTATGCTCAATCACTGTTACAACATGAGACCTACATCACTGTAATGTATTGTAAGATGACAGTAAATTTATACAAAATTATAGCTCCAATGATTTCATCAATTGTCTTTCCTTGTCATTTATGCTTGTTTCTGTAAAGAAGACCACAAGAATCCAGTAATTATACTCCATCACACAATTTAACCAATAAACTGACCATGATCTATAGGGCAAACGATCGAGATTATTTTCTCCTCGTTAGTATTGTATCATATTGTTAACACATAAATGAAATAACGGAACACAATTGCAGCCCAATGCATGCTTTGGGGATGTTTTGATCTGGAACATAGCCAGTTGTTCTGTTCTATCCTCTAAGTAATATTACACTGCAGTTTAGTTTTGTTAAAAACTTTTCCTATTTAGTTATACAGAAAACTCCTCACATTCATGACAATGAAAGCTGTTTTCATCACATAATTTGTCTTCACAGCAAAAAAAGCATTATGACCTTGGGGCTGTCCACATACAAAACCTATTAACTTTATGAAGTTCAGTGGTGTGCCATTGTTCCCTAGTCTGAACACGGAACAAATCATCTTGCTGGAGCTGACAATCACCAGGGAAGACTTGTATAGAACGACGAACTGGTCAATGAGTGCAGGCAAGGCAGTTGAAGAGGAAGGTGTCTCATGGTGCAGCCAATCTCTGGCTAGAGCGTACAACACACTGAGCACTGAGTGAGAGAGGGGGAGAAGAGCCATCCACAACAGCACTGAAGCGGCAAAAAGAGCCTCAAGATGGCTATGGCTCAAGAGAGGGGAGCCAAGGAGAGGACGGGGGAGCTAACTTGCCACTTAGACACAAGATGAGACCTGATTAACCTCACCTGGGTCAAATGGAGGGGGTTTATGATGTTGAAAGACCTGATACATCCGAAGATTCACGGAACATCACAAATGATGTGATCCAGAAGCATGTACATTGTCATCACTGACCATTCAGCGATGACAATGAAAGACCGATTGACAACCATGACAGTGACAGCTCTGAGAGACGCCAACCGAGGTAGAAGGGGTTGGCAACTCAATCTGAATCTTCTGTGAGACTAAAACCAAGCTACAGAGAATCTCGTGGAAACACACCCCGAGTGGGGACCTGAGAGGCAAGAATGAGCAATCCAGTCAGGCGGACATGTGATGTACAAGATTTGCAAGAACGAGGTTGGAAGATCCACCAAACAAGAATGAACTGTCTGGCAGGAGCAGGAGGAACACAACACACAGTAGCCAAGTAGCTTTTCTCAAAGAACCACAGGGAGGTAATACCAGAAAGGAGCTCAAGACCATAAGGCGCCAGTACAAGCAGGCAGGAGAAGAGGAGCACAGAGCTTCAGCTCAGTTGACATGTGTGCTAAGGAAAAACATCCCAGTTGTTTGGTGGCCAGAGTAGCACCAGAGACACCACCATGAAAGACCTCAGAAGAGAGCCATAATCATTCAAGCTGACTTTTTGTGATCCAGCAAGAGAGCAGGAGTTGGGAGACTGTTGATTGACTCCCCTAGCTAAGTGTGCAGTTCCACAAGTCAGAGCTGCAGCTCAAAGAGGTACAGGGAGTGATCCGCAAACCATCAGGGTCATGCGGCACCACATGTAAGGTCTACAGGAATGGTCCAAAACTTCTGCTGTGAAGAACAGCTAAAGGGGTTTGGATACCAAAGGAGGATAGCTCCAAGAGGAATGCCCAGTTCTGTATAATCACAATGTTGAGCGTTGAAGCTATCAGCATCTTATCCAGTAGACTCAGCGTTTTCTTCAACAAGAATGGTTTAATTGATACACTGGTCCAGAAGGGCGACTTCTTAGAAATGCCAGGATGCCTGAAGCCTGGCTGGTGACACAGTTCATCAAGGAAGCCAGGGAAAACAAGTGAAACCTGTATAACATCATGTCCCCAGCAGAACCCGAGACCTCATTACTGACTACTACAACAGCTTCAGGATGAGAGTCTCCTCTGGAGTTCACCATGAGTTCAATCATGGTGGCAATTATAACTGGGTGTGCCATCTCTGTCACCTTGTTTTCTCTGGCAATGAACATGATTGCAAAGTCAACAGAGCCAGAAACTACAGATAAGGTTGCAACCATCACAGAGAAGCCTGTGAAAGGCATAGGCAAGGTGTTTGACACCTTCGGGACCCAGCATCCATTTGATCAACCTGCATTTTGAACTGGAGAGCTAGCTGAAACCAGTGGCGTAGCTGTACCAACATGGAATTCAGTCTAGAATCCTGTGGCCACTCCTGGTGTACGAAGTGCCACATTCAAAAATTGAAGGCTTGGAGACCTACCTAGTATAAGCAGCATCATACTCTACCAGCACAGGAACAAGCTGCAGGTACCACTCAAATCTCTGAAGGAGGAATTCAAGGTGGCAAAGACCAGAGAACTGATACAGTACTGGGAGTCAACAGACCCAAAGGTGACCAAAGCTGACACTGACTGGAAGAAGACTGGAAGAAAGAGGCACAGGAGACGGCCCAGCAAGCACAGTCAAGGCTGGTAAGAGTGGTTACCCAAAGCAGAGCAGGACTAGGATTGTTCCAAACTTCCAGTGTCAACAACACCAGAGGGAAGCATCTCCAAGTCCAGGAAGAGGTGAGAGAAGGAGCAGAGGAAGAGAGAACCTACAGAGCGATAACAATGACACAACAGGGAGCATGGTCAAGATGGAAAAATGCTCTGGAGAGAAAGGTGACCAGGGCTAAGCTTTGAAGGCTGAGCCCCACTGGATCACGTTCCTTGTCCAGGTAGTGTCTGATGCGATTTCCAATCTATTGCCAATCTATAAAATCTCCAAACATGGGGCAAAGCGGAGTCACCAGCATGATGCATCACGGTGCCAGTGGCATCAGATCACCATGACCAGGTCTTGAAGGTCATTGCCCAAGCCATTACCTTAATCAGAGGCAGGGAACACCCAACATCTGTTAAGAAAAATTCTACCAGAATCCTGGTCTCCACAAAAGACTGGAAGCTGCTGGTAGACCTAGAGAGGCAGCTGAAGTTTCCCCAGCACATTGTGACCACCACCCTGAGATCAGATATTGGTCTCTGGTCTGAGTGATCAAACCAATCATCTTGCTGGACCTTTGGGAAGATCGCTCGGATGAAGCCTTTGAGAGGAAACTTGCGAAGTACGAGGGACTGGTCAGCAAGGGCAGGCAACGTGGTTAGAGAACAAGGAATGCCCGTTGAAATTTGATGCAGGTCTTTCTCTCTGGCGGGAACTTACAACACACTAATCATTGAGAGAGAGAGGCGAAGAAGAGTCATCAGCGATACCACTGAAGCAGCAGAAAGAGCCTCAACATGGCTGGAGCTCAAGTAAGGAGAGTCATGGGGAGATTACTTGCCTTTTGGACACAAGCTGAGGCCTAATCTACCTCACCTAGGTCATGTGCAGGGGGTTGTATGATGTTTAAAGACCTGGAACACCCAACGATTCTTGGAACATCACTAACAATGTGTTCAGAAGCATCAGTAGATGTATTTGCACAGGCTAAGTCAAACAGCAGTATGCATTTACTGTATTGTTTTTCTTGCTAACTTTACCTGGTTCATGATGGATGTCTTCCTCCCCAGCCTACTTCCTGGGAAACGAATCGTGCTTTTCTTGCTGCCATCGTCTGACTCAGACTTAACAACCTTCTCGCTGTCTCCCTTCTCTTTCTCCTGCTCTTTCTGACGCCATTTCTTCTTGCGATTGCGACGCTCCTTGGCACTTTTGGAGCTCAGCTTGGAGACCTCAGAGGAGCTGCGGGACAAGTGCCCCCCTCCTTCATCCTCTAACGCAGCCTCCGACACAGTGCCTGCAGATGTCGCCATGGCAGCAGCCTGAGAAAAAGAAAAGACACATGATAACCATAAATTATGAAAAATGGGTAAAGGTGTATGTGTGTGTGAGAGAGAGACCAACCTGCGTCTCCTCTTGCTGCTTCTTGAGCTGCTCCAGCATGGCCTTGAATTCAGCCTCTTTCTGCTCTGCCTCCTCAATAGTGGCCTGGTTCTGCTCCTCATAAGCCATGGCCACCACAGCCAAGATGAGATTCACCAGGTAGAAGGAGCCCACAAAGATGACCAACACAAAGAAGATCATGTAGGTCTTCCCTGCGGCTCGCAGAGTCTGGCAGATACACAAAGCAATGAGAACTAATCAGACATTTAGGGTGACTTAACGTGAAAAATAATGTTTTTAAACAGACATATTGTCTGGTGCTTCTATATCCAGTTCATGGTTTTCTTCAGGAAAACCTCCAGGAAAGGAAAGTGCAGGAATTCCCTGTTTTAAACACACACACACACACACACACACACACACACACACACACACTAAAACAGTGACTGGCCTATATGCCAAATGAAGTGAATCTATTATGGCTGTGGTGGTGCAGGTCTGCAGGGGGAGGAAAGAAATGCTAGTGCAGTTTAATATTACATCTGTATACAGACATGTTATATATTTTGTATAAGCATTTGGGTCCGTAAGACCAACAAAAAATGAGAGGACTAAAGAAGGAAGAGATGTTACACTGGTTCAGTTAAAAAATTGGTTAACAAAATGAATTCACATTTGTTCATTGCATCAGCACAAATGCAAACAACGACATATTTCAGAATTCAGAAATTCTTTTATCCCTGTATGAAAGACGAGCAAAATTCCAGTGGCTAGTCACACACCCCTAGCTACAGTATTTCTGATCAGCTGTCCTTCATTCCCTTTCATTCAGAGGGCAAATGAACTGAAGGGGAGAGCTGCTGAGAGGCACTTTTGCTGATTCATTCAGGTATTAGGATGATGATGTATATGTTTTTTATGATGAAGTGAGGACAAAATCATTAGTACTGCTTAGGGGGTGTTTTACTTCTCTGGGTAGACTAGAGAGGCTTTAATATTGGTCTCTAAAACATATACATATACTGTCCTGATTTTTGCTTCCTCTGTGTCAGTTTGACACTAAGGAAAAGAGACAGAGGAATTAAGGAAAACACTGCTTTACCAGCATGTAGAGATTTTCCCAGAAGTCTTGGGTCATGAGGCGAAAGAGGGTGAGGAAAGCCCATCCAAAGCTGTCAAAGCTGGTATAACCATAGTTGGGGTTCCTTCCGGCTTTCATACATGTAAAGCCCTCTGGACATCGTCTGAAAGGAACATACAGGAATACAAAAACTGTAACTTAACAAATGACTGAAATGTGCCACTTCAGCATCAAAACAGTTGGGATTACAGATATAGGCATTACTGGCAGTCTAAGATACAACTGGACCATGAAAATGAGCCTGAAATAAGTGTGCTTTTGTGTGTTGTGCATGCATACTTACATGCACACTGTTAGGAGTAGGATATTGATGATTTACCTTAATATTTCATGCCCTTTCAAAAGCAAGAAAATCTTGCTCATGAATTATGAATACATATTTGATTGCTTAGACTGTCTAAATAGCACGTGTATTTTGTAAACTGCGAAAATAGTTTCTTCCTGAATAGAGGCCTCCATAATGACTACAATCAGCTTTTTGTAGTATCTGTAACACCAGTTTCTGGGTTAAATACTAATTGACATTTTTTGTGTATGCGGTGAAGTTTAAATACAAAACTGGTGGCCTGAAGATCTACCAGGCCAAAATGAGACGCTTGAGTGCCTGGCTCCTGCTGAGACACAGGAGCAGCCAGGTGATCCGTTGACCACACGCGCTACTTGGACACAAGCTGGGGCCTGAACAACACTGGCTGGGGCCTCTGGGTGAGGAGGGTGTCTGATGCTGAAAGACTCGAAACACCCAATGGCCCCCCGGTTACATCACTGACGATGCATCGCAAGATGTGTGCAAGATCAATACAAAAATGGGAGAAACCTGCTAAAAAAACATTAAAGCATAAATATGGAGGCATGCATTTAGTGAGTGAAGCACTAACTTACCCCGAATCAGAACTATTTCCACATAGCAGAGCATCAAGCTGACCAGGGAGGAAGTAGAAGTTAGCTATAAAAAAAAAGTCACTTGTATTAGCCAGTGGACAAAAATACCTTACCTTAATTAATCACTGTGCCTGTTGGTTTTTTTTACATCAGCAAGGTAAAAATATATTACATTTCGAAAGAAAAAAAACAATACAAAGAGAAAAGAATTACCAAGATGCACACACATTCTGGTATGTCCCATTTATGTAATCATGTGCAGCTAGTTTAATCAAGTGTCAAGGTAATCACTCACTGTCATTCATGATGTATTCGCTCCAGTCAAAGCCCCTGCTGCCATTTGCCAGGTACTGCTCTGTCATGTTGATTGGCCAGATTACACACTTATTCCGGAGGTTCCCCATGAAGAGCTGCAGTCCAATCAGAGCAAAGACGCTGAGACAGAAGACGGTCAGGATCATCACATCCGACAGCTTCTTCACAGACTGGATCAGAGCGCCCACAATGGTCTTCAGGCCTGTCGATTAATATATACAATAAACACACGCGCACACACGCACACACACGCAAATGTGCACGAATGCACACACATGAAAACAGGCAAACTCACATACACACACACACACCGGCACACAAATTCAAATGCACACACACACAGACACACAGATAGACACAAATAAAAAGAATTGCAACTTTTGGCACTGCAAGAGTGCACAAGTTGAGTTTGGTTTTAGAGCTGCAATTCAGAGCTGACTCAAGCCGCGCATGAAAAAAGTAAAGTTAGGTAACGTATATCTAATCCTGTATTTAACCCTGTGCTGTGCAGGCTCTTACATAAATCTAAACTTGGCAGGCATCAGAATTATTTCTGAAGCACCTACACCCAGCGCTGCCAAGCCTCAAACACTAGGAATTGACTTTCAGTGTGTAGATGGTGTTTATTGTTGTTCCTGTCACTCCTGCCTTGATGGCAATCTGTAGTTCAGGCTGTTGTCTCTTTTAAATTCATTATTCAGATAGTTTCTAGCCATGTTGTGGGTATTTAGCACTTTACCTACGATTTAAGAGACTGTAATTCTAACACCTCAACAGGACACAAAAACCATCACAATTGACAAATAGGGGCTCTGTTTTGACATAAAATGATGGAGGGTTATAACAGATATTGTCACATTTGCTGATAAAAAAAAATGAATTAATAGAATCATAGTAACAAAAATGGAAAGACATTTAGTGTAGACCCTTTTCTTTTTCAATCAGCTTCTTACTATGATCCTACATAAACACTAATTTTCTTCCAAAGTTTTGGTGATTTCCCTCGAGAGTGCTCCCCTCACTGGTTTATAGTGGGCGGGGCTCAGTTGGAAAACGTGATGTTGCATATTTCCCACACCAATCAGGACATTTGACTCTTAATCTGATGACAGTTGCTGAGTAGTTTGCTCATCAAAGCTTATCAAGTTTCTGACTATTAAACTCTTAATAAATAATACCTAAGGATGCTTTTTTTCCTACCTTTAAATTCGATGTCACTTATTTAACTATGACTATTTAATGTTATACAAAAACAGTAAGGATTTGAAGCCAAGTTTTCAGAGGCTTTAAAAAAAGACAAAATACTTGTGTTGTGCCTTCAACACTGTATGTCCTAACTCCAAACTTATGAGTATTGTATTTTAGGAAAACCACATTCCATAAAAATAGTCTATTATAAAAAAGTAGCCTATTATCAGCTTGCTATCACGTGAGCAGATGTACATATTAGGTCAGTACAGTTTGCAGTCTCTCGGAAATGTGAACTTTTGGTGGGATTGATGTATAAGCCAGATTTCCGGTGGTTATCAAAAAGAGATATTTCTAGAAACATTCAATACAATCAAATACATGGCTGTCTAGTTTGTGATAACAGCACACTGATTCCACTATGATTGTGCATTCAAGTTGAACCACAGATATAGAGGTCACATTCAGTTTCATAAAAGACATAACACCACAACAAACACTGCAGCTGTATGAGATGCTTCCATCAGAAAGACACAATTTCATGTTCACCTTTTTACATTGATTTAGAAGCGTGTTATAAAGAGCTTAATTGTCGGAAGCATTTTCCACCGAGGAAGAGCAGACAGCACTACAGCTGGATTTAGGATCCATCTGGAGAAGAGAAACTGTATCATGGGATTACCATTTCCCTTCGCTCCTTGTGTCCATCTATGGGAACATTCCTGACCAACTGCAGTTAATAATTATACCGCATCCAACAAATCAACTTCACACAGCAGCAGCACCACAAACAGCAAACAGCGCACAGAACCAGGCTCAGTCAAGGAAGCAGGAAGTGAAGAGGAGAAAGAAAGGACAGGCGAGGAAGAGTTGGTGGCTGAGGGGGGAGGGGGTAATGAGAGGTGGCATGCAGGTCATTTAAACGCCAAGGCTGAAGGAATTGACTCTGTGTCAGCATCACCTGTCTGTAAACCGTGATGGTGACCTTGCCTTAAGTGAAGAACCATTCCCATCCCAGGCAACCCTTTCTCCCACTCTTGCAGTGCTGGGCGAGCCCTTCGGCTGGTTTAGCCCAGAGCACAACTGAGCGCTATATGCTGGAGGCTGAGCTTATTGTACTGTTCTGAGTGTGTGCGTGCATGTATGTACAGTATGTGTGCATGTGTGTACAGTCACTTTAGTGTCTGCATCATTGTTTTAAGCATTTTGAGTGGATCTCATGTGTAAGCAAATATATAGAAACTTGTGTCACTGTGTGTTCCCTTGAAAAAAACTCTTGTTGAATTTGACATATATGCACAGAATTGTGCTTATTTATTATATTTATTTATAATTTATGTTTCCCTCTCACTCCCAGGATGGACAAAGATCTTCAAAAATAAAAACAAATCAAAAAGTCTGAAGCTTGTATCAAATAATTCTTATAACTACAAGATAACAAAATAATAAAAGCCCCTTAAAGCCAAACTTGTAAAAGCATGTGTCTCAAAGCTTCATGCAGCGTCGATGTGTTGTAAAATTAGGCTTGGCAGTCTTAGGGAATCAAATAATCTTTAGAAATGACAAGGAAGTGTCAGATTGTGAGAATTTGGATCAATGTATGAAATAAAATTGAACACAGACCAGATATTCAAAGAGGTGATCATCATGTTTTCTTTCCCTAATCAGTTTGTTCATTTAACACTCTGAAAGTCAACTCCTTGGAAATAATATCTAAACTCTTCCTCTTTGTCATCACATTGTTTTGGACATTAATTTATATTTCACTTGGAGTAGAACTGTACAAACAGCTGTCGCATACCAATAATGTGCTGCTTAAGCCCAGCTGTCCATATGGGACATGTGAGCCCACAAGACTGCCAGTAGACTGCTAAGCCTATCAAAAATGTATTGCTACCATTTTTGATTGTCATAAAAACAAAAAGGAAAACAAAAAGAATATAGAAATTGTAAAACATCCTCTTTTTAAAACGAAAAAAAAAATCAAAGTAATAGAAATAAAGACAGGTAATATAAAGTAAGCTCAGCCTTAGTGTTTAAATGGGAGTCTCACCTGGAATGACAGAAATAGTTTTCAATGCTCGGAGAACCCTGAACGTTCTCAGCGCCGAGACATTCCCAAGGTCCACAAACTCTGTTATATATCTGTAACAAGGTAGGATGACACACAGAACAGAACCCCATGACACACAACACACACGATAACAACACACGCACGCATGTACGCGCAAGAGCACGACACCACCAGCACCACCATCGAAGACCAGGAGGGGACACCACGGTGAGAGAGAGAGCGCCTGTCCGACCAGTGGGAAGAGAACGAAGGAGGAAGAGGAAGAGGAGAGGGACTGAAACAAAACCACACCTAACATCAACCCCGTGACTCGCCCACCCGCAAACACAAACACCTGGACTGTCTTACCTGGGATAACTGAAATTGTTTTCAAAGCCCTCAGAACCCTGAACGTACGCAGAGCTGACACATTGCCTAGGTTTACAAACTCTGTTATATACCTGCAAGGTGGATCAGATACAGTTACTCAGCAGCCATCCCAGACAGAGGAAAGAAAGAATAGATTGTTACATAATATTTTAATAAGCATGATCAACGTGGTGTGATGGACTGATGTGGATTGAAGGTGCTGTAGGCAATTGTCTATAGAACCTTTTTTATAATATTACTAAAATTCACCTTACATCCCAAAAATAAATACTGGGCCTGAAAGAAAGTAAGTTTTGGGTAACTGCAGCTTCGCAACTGTGGTGGCTATCAAAAGTTTGGGGGTTGATTCGTTTATCAGTAACTAACTAGTAAACTAACAGTAAGTAGACTAAGCTGTAGAGTAAAAAGTATCAAATTTATAAAGGTTGCCTGATGCTAACAAAATGGCGTCCACCCTCCACTCTAGAGTAAAGCTTGGACAGAGAGTTGCCACATCGCAGTGTGTGTCTGTTGCTGTAATGGCTACATGCGCTGACTAAAATTTGTTTTTCAGCTGTTTGTTCATACAGATTCTTCCTCATTTCAAGTTGCCCACAGCAGCTTTTACGTTGAGGAGCACTGTCTTTGTCCATCATCAAATATAAAATAACCACTATATGATATTATATATATTATTATATATTGTTTATTTTCAAAACCACTCCAGTAGACCGCAAAAACAGCAGTTTGTTGTGGAAAGATTAAAACTAAGACAAAAGTTATGGTGTCATGATACCCACACGATGATGGAATATGTAAGCTAATCATTCAATTCTAACTAATACTAAAATGTCTAAAGCACAGGTGTCACCAATAACTTAAATGATTGCTCTGTTCCACTGATATGTCTCATCAGTCATACCAGTGAGCCAGCCTGCACTTTACCAGGACCCTGGTGCAGGAACGCAGTCATTATTAATGTGATTAGTTACACCTGTGCTTAAGTAGCCAGACTGTCTGCAGCGAGAAAGTTCGGCTGCCATTTGGGATTTACCTGCTGTTATCTTGTCACAACTTTCTTCTATCCATATGCTAAAATGTTATGATATTTTCATTAGTCATGTTGAAATCCCTCCCTGGTTTCTTGCTCTTGATTGCTTTTTCCTTTTTACATTTCGCCATAGTTGCTCTATGTAGCCTTCAATCATTTTCATTCTTGTTAATAATTATGAGTTAAGATGCTTACGCCATTGAGATGACCATGAAATCCAGCCAGTTCCACGGGTCTCTGAGAAAGGTGAACCCATCTATAGCGAAGCCTCGGGCGACAATTTTTGTGAGTGACTCAAACGTATAGATACCTGTGAAGGTGTACCTTGAAAAAAAAAAAGAGAGAGACGACAGTAAAACGATGACAGATACATGAAACAAGGATATGATTACTGAGAAGAAGTATGGATGTGTACTTACTCCACCTGCTTCGACCACTCTGGGGGGTCACTAAATGTCATGAATATACAGTTGGTCAAAATCGTACACATGATGATCATGCTGAATAACGTGAAAAGACAGAAGTTAAGGAAAGTTTCAACAGTGCTACCCACAACACCCCCCACACATTTTAATACAACAACTGAAATCAGACGTTAGTACTGAAGTAAAGCTTATGGAAGCGGGCAGAGTAGAGAGAAGACAGAGCTTATGGTGCGTTAGCTTCACTTACTTTTTACTCATGACTTGTGACATAAGCAGAAAAAACAAACATTTTTAAAATACTGAAACATCTGTTTTTATTCTCTGTAAAGCTCAGGAAATAAGTCACTTGAAAGGATATGAATGTATCAAAATCTTAATAGCTATTCGCCTAAGTAGATTAAAAGGGCTTAAGATGTACAAGGAGGGCGTGGCACTGAAGCGGAAGATTGTTTTCCCTTTGTTTAGGACTATAAATGTCTGTGGAGAGAGAGAGAGAGAGAGATAGATAGAGAGAGAGAGAGAGAGAGAGAGAGAACAAGACAGTTAGAACATTTCAAAACTAATTATACAGCACATACTATTCAGTCCATGGTCTGCAGACAAAAAGGAAGACATGACTGTAGCTTGACTGATGTGAGTCCTGAGCTCACCTCTGAGTCATGGGGCACCACTGCATTGGCCTCCACTCTAGCTACGGGGCTGATTCTCACAATACAGGTGACACTGACATCCATTTGAACGTGACATTTTGACAAGAGTGCTCACTGTGTTACTGTCACTTAATCCATTTTGAAATCTTCACTCTACTAGCAGTGAGACAACAGTGAGCGATGTACTTCAGGTTGTAATGGCCATACACTATACAAAACACATGGGACAAAAACAGTATAGTAAAAAGATAAAGGTATAGAAAAGGGCACATAGTCAGTGGCAGCAAGGACACCAGACCGTGTTTGACATCACTCCCCCTGTGGCCAGCCCCCTGAGAACCAGGAGTGCCGTTAACTCCTCTGTCCTGGTTGCATCAGACGGAGCATCTGTCCCTGCGAGCCTTTCCGCCATGACAGTAGCTGCTTCAGAAGCAGCAGACAGGTGCATGGGAGGCTCTCCCTTCTTCGTGGCCAAATGACTCTCTTCGCCCCAAGTTTAAAGCTCTTACTGGAAGAGAACCGCAAACGCTGTCATCGATCAGGGGCAGATCTGCTGACTCTAAGCTCTCAACAACCACTCCCCACCCATAAACAGCACTGGGCCAAGTGGAGCCGGGCACTGGGGTGAGGCAGCAGTGTATGTTTGTGCGTACCTGTGTGTGGCTTGTGGGTGTTTGTGCCCAATTTTAGACAAACACAGTGTGGGGTCAGAGTGAGCATTAAGTATGAGCATTATTTACAAACAAATGGACTACTGGGATACTTTACATTTACAACTAATTTGTTACCAGTGGCGCCAGTTTCTTTTTATACCTATAAACAATTTGCAAATGTGTGGTTTGGATGAGAATCTGTGAGTTATGAATGCGTACACTGCAAGGGTCTTTTTCCTTCTTCACCACATCCCCTCATATGTATTTATGACACCACTGACGATGTTGACTGTCAGTATTTACAGAAAACAAATCATGTCCTTTGTGTAGCAGTATTCAAGAACAATGAAGACATCAAATTATTATATCAGAATCTTTAAGAATCTTTTAATTTAACAATTCTTGTAGCCTGTGGATATAAAAGCAGTTTACAGCTTCTGCAAACTGGAGATATTTGAAAAGATTTTAAAATTGGCCAAACTATACTTCAATTTAGAAATAATTAAGTTGTCAAAATGCTGTGCACCACAGTGTATTTAACCACAGCAGGTCATAAATCCAACTCTATATTTCTTGCCCTGTTTACGTTCAGGTACAATAATCACTGCACTCACCAATGAAAACCTAACCCCAGAGCATACATGTATAATAGAGTCATTTGGTCTTTAGTATGCATATGGCACCAGCAACTAGAGAAATACACACACCACGAGTTCACGGTTCACCACGGGAAACACTAGAAAGAAATGGGGAGGCGACCAGAAGTGTCCTGAGACAAAGTGGTGTCCTGAAATCTAATTAAATTAAAAATAGCGGCCGCAGTCTGGGGAAAGACAAAATGTATTCTCTGCATCAGAAGACTCCTCTCTCTCTCTCTCTCCCTCCCTTCCCTTCTCCGTTCCTTTCTGCCTATAGAGCATCTGCACTACTTAAAATATCCTCCCACTATTTTTCCTGTCACATGGAGAAAAGAATTATCTATACTTCACCAACGCTGTGCAAACAGGAAAACACACGATCTAGAGTCATGTTCAAAGGGTGGATCTTCCTCCCAGAGGTCAAATGAAGTGTTTTGCTGACCAAGCAAACACGGTGTGTGGATGGAAGAAGAGGTTGTAAAATGAGCAATATCTCATTAGCACTTTACAGAAGGCCGGCATGCATATATTAATCAATGTGAAGCACATTGCCACTGATGAATCCTATGGACACTATCTTATAGAAAACACGTCTGCTTTGTCCTTATTGAGTCTGAGTTTCAATGTAGGTCATCCTCCACAGCAATTTTCATTAAGATTCACAATTCAACTATAAAGACGCTTCAATTACTCAATGAGCTGTGTCGATTTGGAGACAGAAAAATCTGCTGTTGACGCAAACTTGGCAACCTGGCACAATCACATCAGGGGATGCAAATGTCGGGCAATTTCCTTAATTGATCATGCCACATTAAATCGATAACTGATCAATCATTGAAGCTTATAAAAATACTAAATGTATGATTTTTCTCAATGACAGCTTCAGTGTCACAGGCTATTTTCACAGCACAAATTAAATAATTAATTAAATAAACACACAAGTAAATTATTTGAATCACAATTTAACTAAAATGTAATAATGCCAGAAATGTATATGACTAAACAGATTAATTCTGTGTAACATAAAGGCTTTAGTAGAGGACATACAGTAGAGGAGACCAAACATGCCGTGCACAAAGCAAAGACTAAACCATTCTTGTGTCAATAAAAAGGGCTGTAGCTTACTAATGCATATACCAAGCAGGAAAATAATATGGGCTGCTCTGATCTCCTGACAACAGAGTTAAGTCTTACTTATTTCAATTTAATAATATAAGCAAAGCTATGTTTTCAGAGACAAATCATACGAGTCTGTAAACTGGAATTCACTGCTGATAACAAAAGTCAGTTGTTCGAGGCATACCACTGCACAGGAGGAATGGTAGAAAAGCCAGTGAACTGGATAAATGAAAATCTGCAGGCAATAGGTGCTTAGTAGTTTAGATTAACTCAAACCTCTGGCATGTCATCAATGTAAGCAGCACCTTTACTGTGCACACGTGGTGCAGCCATCCCAACTGAATGGACATTTAGCACAAGTCCGACCACTGAAGACACCCACATCCACACAATATATACACCCTATACTGTTGGCTGATATATTCTTGATTGTTGAAATTCTTAACAGTGATTAACTGATTGATTGATTAATCACTCATTTCCCCAGTTTAATTAATTTCCCAGACAAACTCCGTGAAGTAGGTTAACAGACTGTGAATTGGAGACACTGAATTCATCGTAACAATATTGAAGGTTTTGCTTTCCACAGCACATTAAAATGGGATCAACGCATCAATCGTGTAGCGCACTAGCAAGCTTAGGAAACTGAGGATCTATTTACATGGATAAACATAGAGTGACTATGGCAGCGGACCGCCACCATGGATCACAAAACACTGTATATGTGATACATAAGCATATGGGACACTGATCGGCCTACATAATTAAATAGTTAAATGCATACATACTTGTGCATACACACATAAATAAATAAATACAAAACCCAGCAGAGCAAGCTTCACTGTGAGGAAGTCTTATTTGCTGCAAAGCTGGTGAAATGTTCCTAATTCTCCATAGAGCGTTAAAGAAAAAAGGCACATATGCAAGAATCAAGAGGCAGAATGCAGCTGCAAGGACAGTCTGTGTGTGTGTGTGTGTGTGTGTGTGTGTGTGTGTGTGTGTGTGTGTGTGTGGGTGAGGAGGAGGAGGAATAGTGGAGCAGGGATATGGAGAGGGGCTTGCAGGGGTATGGGACAGCAGCAAAGAGAGCCGAAGAGAGAGAAAGAGAGCGAGAGATGAGGGGGTGGAGGGGGAGTGATGCAGAACAGAAAGCCAGAGAGCTGCAGAGGGGAGAGAGCCAAACCTGAGATGGATGGGTAGACAGAGGGAGGAGGAGGACTGGGTAGGCATGCAGCAGAGAGAGAAACTGAGAATGAGGTGAGGAGGGGGGAGACGGAGAAAGAGAGAGAGAGCTGAGTGAGATCTAAGCAAGGAAACAATAGAGACTAAATCATGGGGAGGGGGTGTTGTACCTCTCTTAATCATCCCAGGACCCCAGCCTGACACAGACCGATCTATTACTTCACAAAACTGACTGCATCTTTGGACTGTGGACCTATTAGAAGATGGCAATAAACTTTGCACCAAAACAATTAGTGAAAACAATTAATCGATTAGAAAACGTATAATCACCAACAATTTTGATAATTTATTGAGAAAAAAGGCCAAACATTTGCTGTTTTCAGTTTCTCGTTTGTGGAGCTGCTTCTTTTCCATGTTTTATATCACTGGAAATCAAATATGTTGGGGTTTTGGACTGTTGATTGAACTAAACAAGACATTTCTAAACATCACCTAGGGCTCAGGGAAACTGTGATTAATGACTATTTTATAATATTTAATAGACTAAACAATTAATCAATTGATTGCAAAAAGTATTAAAGTCATTGTTAATTGGAGGCTTACATGACCTTCAAAAACTCCAATTCAGAACTTATAAGATTTTTTTTAAAATCATATCTGGATTCACAGGCCTCTTTGATGAACCGGAAAGAGAAAACTAGACACGCATACACCCTTAGCTGGATTTTAGCCCATTCTGTAATGAGTACCCGGTCTGGACTGTAAGTGCATCTTGATTCAATTTACAGAGAAGCAAAAATATCTACAGTAAGTCAACTTCCACATTGTTCACCGTGAAACTTTGATGCTTTGTGACAAAACAGCACAGATCTCATGAGGAGCTTTAATCTAATATCTAACAGCATTATAGCCTGAAACATAACTCATGTACTTCTGTTTGAGCTCACTGCAGAGAGGACTCAGCCACCAAAATAAGTATGACTGCAAACTAATTTCCCTGCATATCATACCATATCAAAAAAATGCGTCATCCCACTTCTTCACCTGTATGCTGTGCTGCAAAAACCCCACTTTCCACTCCTTACCCCACCCTTCTTCTTTATACCAACCTGGCTAGCTGTGGAAGCACACTCAATCCCCCCCACCCCCACCCCATCCCTTCCTCACTCAGCCCAGTACAGGAGGATGCTGTGTCATCAGAGACTGAGGACTCAGACAGAGCACTAAAGCCTGGCCCTTGCTCTAATTTACTACACCCTGA
>NTHP01000364.1:99335-147906 GCA_003416845.1 Oplegnathus fasciatus | reverse complement strand
AAATGGAGCACCAACGACCCAATGACATCATTGGCCTTGTGACTGCCTCCTAAGAGGTTAAATACCCAGATCTCCACACCAGCTAGTTGGACCAGTCTAGCCTGGTCAAACAAGCACGAACTGATGAAGCCTCTTGGATGAGAGGTGAAACGTCTTCACAGACAAAACCAAAAATCCAGTTGCGTTCGATTCAATTTCCTTGAGATAGGATCTCTGATGTAAGCTCAGTCCCATAAATGCCTACCCAAATCAAAGACTTGGATAATATACAGTGAAATATTGTAATACTCATGATACAGGCATAATGCATGGACATCTGTGCCATCAATCCACAAAGCTGGTTGTCCAATGGTTCACAGTTGGTAAAATGGTGCTTGTATGCAGCCTTTGCCTTTTGAACCACTTGAATTTCTTATGAGTTTCTGATCCCAACTAAAGAACTTTTAATGTTTCCACAGTGGTACTCGTATGGCTGTAATATGGTTGTAATAGTTCTCAATTCAAAGCTGAGGGAAAATCTATTTGCACTGTTCAGTGCTGAGGCAGTATAAGCAATATCTGACACTGGACCAAGCTAACCTTCAGGACTTTTCAAACCTTTAATTTACACAGTTCACTCTACACCATGCTGTCTCAAACAGACAGACAATAAAGTGTTGTAAATGGGTCATTCAGCAGACTGGGTGTGTAACTGTATGCAAATTCTTAGTGTTTTTGTTGTACTATAAATGTTCTGTAATGTTGTCTGTAGCAGGAGAAAGATTTGTCCAGTACAAACACGTGCACACAATACTCACATTCAGTCACTGAAAGAAATCACTTTCAATATATTGTGACCCTTTGTCTAAAGCCTTCACCCTTCAAAATACAGGGTTGGACAATTTTATAAGGGAAGTGTTTTGAATGTGACCCAACAATGTCTCTATCTGGTGGAAGTTTGAAGAACTGCAGCTTAAGGTCTACAGGAATCAAATGGCTGGCATGCATTTTCATTCATTCAGCTGCTTTTCAGTTCAGCATTTCAGTGCATTTCAATATAGTGAGTGTGGGAAATTAAGAATATAACCTCATTCCCATTCAATCTTTACATAGTGTGCTGCAGAAGGGACAAAAAGACATCAGACTTAAGAGGTCAGACTAAAGCGTGGAATTGTGTCTGGATAGTGTGGGAATGGGGCTTCTGGGCTACTTTGTATATAGCATTGCACCACCATGACCTGGACCCAGATAGGTGGTTGAAAATGGATGGCAAGATTAAAGTATTCTGAAACGTGTTTCACCTTTACAAGACAAAAGGGATCAAGATGAGGACTAACTGCTGAATTTGGCAAATGTAGCCTATCTCAAATAAACTTTCCCACCTCGAGCGCACAGTCACTGCAAAAAACTCTCAACACAGGCAACACATCTTATTTATAATATTCAGTTTAGTTCACTGACCGTTAGCGTTTTCATCCAGCTAATGTAGCTCTACTGACATTGCTGAGCCTCTCGGTGAAAGCTCGACAAACAGCGATTGATAAAGCTGGCTAGCAAGCTATCAACATTTTTTTAACAACTTTATTGAAAGGCAAGCTATCAAAATGATGCCTGTCAATCATGTTCAGTCTCGTGTGTGTCATGTCACTGTTTTGGTCGATGCTGGCTCACACCTATGGAGTGCGAGCACACGCGCGAGCAACAGGATGCTGACTGCAGTTGACTTAACGGCCTTAACAGCCACAGGTGTCATTGTTAACAAGCATTTTCTGAATGTCACACACAGCGTAAGTGTACGGCCCACAGGCAGGCCTGTGTTGCAGCCAGTTTCACTTCTTGTTTGTTTCAAGGGCTTTTGGCCTTCAGTCTGGTTTCAAGGAAGTGAAACAGATTCTCAGCTGGACTCGGGTGACTGACTTGACCGGTCAAGAACATCCCACTATTTGTTCCTTAAAAACCTTTGACTGTATGTTTAAGCTCACTTGCATAAAATTTGAAGGGACTATGTATAAAGAAAGGCTACAAGTCCTACACTGTTCACCAAATAAGGATGTGAATACCCTCAATACTGTATTATATGGAATAAATGACTTTAGGTAATCTGTAATGGTTTGCTTGCAAAATGACAAACACACCAAGAATTATCACCAAATTCTTCAACTTTGGCCTTTCTGGTCTGTTTTAGCTCAATGTTTTGGTTTTAGTTTGACAGCCTGAAAATGTACTGTTGAGTCTCACAGTTTTTATCAACCTCACTTCCAGCAGCAGCAACAGCAAGCAGCTGTTTTCAGTTAAACCAAGTACCACATGGCAGACAAAAACAGTTAGAGACTAAAGTTAACGTTAGCTTGTGAAGAGCAAGCAAGCTATCAAGCTAAAGGCCCCGGAGATGCCTTTAAGGACTTCAGCTCTCAGTATTTTTAGTTTTAGGGATGTACAGAGGCACATTGCATTAGACACCTTATCTTGTAATTATGAGTACTATCTCATAATCACGAGAAAAGATCTCGTAATTATGAGATAGGCAGGTAGCCAGTTATGAATCGTTGCTGACCTTGGCTACAGAATAAGACAGTGGGCAATGATGGCGCTATCACACTTAATCTGTTTTTGTTTTCTTCTCGGTATGACACTGGGAAATATTAATGTTACTTGATGTGGATGGCATTAATATTGGTATGTAGAGGTGTAGACCATAGTTGATCCGTGATCTGTATGGATCCCCCTCACAGTTCGGCACGCACATGAACCGCAGATTAATTGCAAAGTTTAACCATAATAGTGTGAAATACAGTTTTACTGCCACTGTTACTTTTTAAAGTAATAACTCCCTAAATCTCGATGCAGAGTTGCAGTGAAAAGATACAGACAAAGCAGTTGTGTGTTCATGTGAACGGGGCATGTTAAAAGCAGTTGACAGTGACAGTCGTGGCCACTGGAGGAGCAGATGAACTTGAAAACCCTCCTGCATCATTTAAGTCGCATGTATGGGAGCATTTTGGCTTCCCTGTAAAATATACTGGCATTAATATTGGTATATAACAAAAATGTTATGGTATGTAGGCATTGTGCCACGAGAAAACACATTGAATACATCGAGCATGGGTACACATTTGAAGGGACATCACCCCGGTGTGTCAGTGACAGTGCAGGTACCAGATGTGCTCAGCCTGGCAGATCTGCTCGGGGTACTGCGTTTACAGCTGACGTAACACATTAACGCATTATGATTGGCTGTACGTCGGAAAGTGTACGGATGCCATGTGTTCGCGCAGCAGACTACCAATTAAAATTTATTTAATTCACTGAATAATTTAATTATTTAATAAAGAAAATAGCTTACCACAAGGTAAGAACAAGATATATTTTCAGTTATTTTCTCCTTTTGTTTTCTTGTCATTCACAAAATTATAATTATAATTTTGCTTATCCGAAAAACTCAAAAACCGTGATACGATCTGAACCGTGAGTTTTGTGATCTGTTGCACATTGGTATGTCAACACGGTGCAAGCATCTCAAGTCATTGGGATTGTTCCGGCAGAAAGCCCAGTCTGACCTGCTGGAAGTAGCTTTCTTCCTGCAGACAAAAACAGTTAGAGACTAAAGTTAACGTTAGCTTGTGAAGAGCTAGCAAGCTAAAGACCCCAGAGATGCCTTTAAGGGCTTCAGTATTTTTAGTTTTAGGGATATAACAATAGGGAAGCGCATTGTTTCCATTTTTTTCATACGAGATACCGATCTCGTAATTGTGAGATCTTTTCTCGTAATTATGAGACAGTAACTCATAATTAGGAGATAAGGAGTCTAATTTTTTTTTGTGTGAATACAATGCATTTCCGTATAAAAGAGCTAAAAAGAGAGTGGATACTGTACAGGCAGGCCAAAAACATGATCCCAAAATAATGCTTATGTAACACTAGATCCCTTTCTGTTTGCTAACCTGCTAGCAGAAATAACTTGAACTGTAGCTACTGTATGTCAGGGTTGTGGGTCTGTCAGCTTGTTGAGGAGTTCTTCTGCCCCCAAGCGGCAAAAAAAATAATGAATTGATGCAGTGTCAATATTGAAAGTCAGGACTTGAACCTCAAACTCACTATTTCATTTAAAATTCAACGCACTGAACTGGAGACCAAACACAATTAAGTGTTTAAAGCTAGTTAGCTGACTCAATGTTACTTAACGCTACTGACTGCACCTTAAATTTAGGTAACAAAAACACTAAACACTTAGGAAACTAACACTTAGGTTAGTTAACCAGTTAGTTAAACCTACAGCGATTCTCGATAAGTAAAACAAATCATTTGTGTCTCCAGTACTCACCACCTGTACTGTTGGTGACCATTAAAAGTTTGCGGTTTCGTCCAGTTTCCAGTAGTGAGTTTGAATTCACTCATTTATGCTAACAGTTAGCTAATGCATTTCAATAGTGACACGATTTCACGGTGTAAAAATGTAGTATAATACTACTTGGTAATGGCAGTTGGCTTTGGATTCAGCGTTTAATGGTCTAACTACTACAGTATCGTCGAGGACAAAAGAAACAAATTATTCTTCATTAGTACGTTTACCCGTGTTGACTTTTATTTTGTAAATTTCAACCGGACTTCCCGTTTTAGCTCGTGTCTTGTAGCTACTTAGCTCCGCTAATTGACAGTCTGCTGTCGACTCTCTGCTGGGCGCCACGCACTTCAGGGTCCGCAAAAATGAGTTTTCTAATGCGATTTTGTACTTTAGTTGTCAATGTGTTATGCTTGCCCCTTCATCTGATCGAAGCGGTGGGCTTGTATCAAATATACAAACGTGTCTTCCCGATTTGTTTATATCGGGTTTCTATAACGTACAACAAGAAAATGTACGACAAGAAGAAGGAGCTGTTTCGCAGTCTGTCGGAGTTCAACAAGCCTGGCGGGCAGCTCACTATTTTGGAGATTGGCTGCGGCACCGGCACAAATTTTGAGTTTTATCCGCGTGGTAGCAAGGTGATCTGCACCGACCCGAACCCCCACTTTCAGAAATACCTGAAGAAAGGCATGGACCAGAATGACCACCTCACCTATGAGAGATTTGTGGTGGCATCGGGGGAGGACATGGGGTCAGTGGAGGACGAATCGGTAGACGCTGTTGTCTGCACCCTGGTGCTCTGCTCTGTCAACAGCATACCGCAAACTCTGCGTGAGGCTCACCGCATACTGAGGCCAGTAAGTCATCCGTGACTCCTGAAATAACCGTTACTTCAAAGCAGATTTATTCCCAGTAAAATGCTGGTGTTATTTGAGGCTACTGTTCTAACAATAGGTCTACTGCAGTGCAACTTGTGGATTAATCATTCACCAAATGAATAACCAACTCCCTAAACAAGCAGCATGCAATCAAAAAACAAAGTCCACTTTGGCAGGATCCGATATGGAATTTTACAGTTTACAATGAATTGACTTTTTACTTATATTTAAATTTGAATTTTGGAGTTAAAATCCAAGAATACTGAATGAAAGTCTGACCGATAAATCAGCCTTGCTGATATTGTATATCGGCCAATAATAGCTTAATGCAGATATGTCTGCATAAACATATAGGCCTGTGCATGTTGACGGATAAGAAACAAGAAATCACGATACAGAAATGTAAGATGTCCCACTCAGTACATATCTTGTTTTACAAATTTAAGGAATCCTTATCAAAAAGTGTTTGTTTAAGGCCAATACATCAATATCAGATCAAAATCCTCCAAAATCTAGTCTGAGAATATGAAATGAAATTGAATATGTTGAATACACAACCCTTGTGTGTTTGTTAAGAAGGAGTATACTGGCCTTCAATCGACAAACATGAACTAAGTCCACTATGATCCTAACTTGAAAAGGAATGTAATGACTGGAATTGCAAAACCTGCACTAAGTACTAATTATTTAATCTTTAGATTGTTGCTGCTGGATTTCTCGTAGACTTGTTTATTAATCATTCACTGCTGCTGCCTTTGACCTGTGTGCTACATCGCTACACATCTGAAACAAGAGACGATGCCAGTGTGGTGTCATCATTAGCTTTCATGTGCCAATCGATATTCTCACACTTTCACTCCACCATGTCAAGTTTCTTTCAGTTTCTTTCAATTTATGTTGCACGTTTCTGTATTTGACAAAACAGTTTCTAACAGTAGGCCTTAAAGTAATCATAAAATATAACAAAATATATTGATTATATAACACGAGGACAGTATGGAAACCCATTTCTGCCGGGGAGAAAAATAACCAGCATGCATCAGGTGGGATGGACACATTTTGAAAATTTGCATGGCACGCACATATCAAATGTTTGCTTTGCAGGGCGGAGCCTTCTTTTTCATGGAGCACGTTGTGGCGGACCCCTCCACTTGGTCGTACTTCTTCCAGCACGTTCTCCAGCCCGCGTGGTACTACTTTGGCGACGGATGCGAGGTCACCCGGGAAACATGGAAGCATCTGGAGGCGGCCGGATTCTCCGAACTCAAAATGAGACACGTCGAAGCGCCGCTCATCTTCGCGATCAAACCGCACATCATTGGTTATGCTGTGAAATAGATTGTTAAATCAATAAATGAATTGATTTAGCTTTGTAGTGAGCTTGCCTCAGTAACCAGTGTGTGAATATGCCAAGCACTAAACGCCTTTCCTCTCCTCCTGTGTTATGATTGATCACCAGTGATAGAGATAACACCGGTCACTTTGATACTAATATTATTTTTGTATTGAAAAAAAAAACAGTCTTTGTGTTTGGTGAAGACAAATTACTTCAACACACTGAATAAAAACCTCACATAGACAGCACACAATACTAATTTAGCATGTAGTTTGAGTGAAAAATCTCTCTCTGTGTTTGTTTGATCTTCTATCCGTCACTCCCCACCTCCAAGTCGCTTGCTGATGAATATAGATCAATATGATACTGCCATAGGGAATTTCTGTATCAATGTTTAACTGTGTGCAGCTACTGGAGTTATTTGTACCTTTTATGACATGGCAGTTGTGTCTCTAAACATACATATTTTTGCTGTGATTAAGCTGATTCTGCTAGTGATTAAAGAGTTTAATCCTGTTGCATGATTTGTTTTGTTTTTATTCCTATTAAACGAGCATTGAGATGATCTAGATAGGAAAGTCAAACATTTGAGGGGAAACTTGGGGACTTGGTCTGACACCTCCACCTCATGCAGACTACAGTGTATTTGCGCCATCGTGCGGTGGAAACGCAACACACACCACTGTCTCTCAGGTATTAAAAGAGTGTAATCTCTTGATCTTCTAAAGTCGCCTGTTTTCAGATGCCTCCAGCGAGGCTTTGTTTCAGATTAGCTGAGAGGAAAATGAAGTCTTGTCTCATGAAATCATGCAGATTGCTTTGTTTTGTGTTGACTCTGCCCTTACAGCTGATGGAGCTCGCGGGCCTGTACGGTGTGTACAAACGCGTGTTTCCCTTGCTGGCCTACAATATAACATTTTCATACAACGACAAAATGCACCAAACGAAGAGGGAGCTCTTTCGAAACGTGGGCAAATTTGCGAACACCGAAGGTACCCTCCGCCTGCTAGAGATCGGCTGTGGCAGCGGGGCAAACTTCAAGTTTTACCCGTACGGCTGCACGGTGGTCTGCACAGACCCCAACCCGCACTTCGAGAAGTACCTGCGGATGAGCATGGACGCGAATACGCATTTGACTTATGACGAGTTCATAGTCGCCTCCGGGGAGGACATGAAGGACGTGGGGGACGAGTCAGTGGACGTTGTTGTCTGCACCTTGGTCCTCTGTTCTGTCAGCGACGTGCGGCGGGTGCTGCGGGAGGTGCGGCGCGTCCTCAAACCAGTGAGTCCTAACGTGCCCCAATGTGCTGCCTTCAAGTGCTGTAGGAAATATTTTATATGTGACTTCATGCACTTGAATGACCTGGTGGTAAAGTGCGTGAGCATGACTGGATTAACCTGTGAGGTGGCCCCGCTCCACCACCACCTCCCGCCCTCCCAGCAGTGTGTATATTCTGGTTGCCCACAAGTTCCTATTAAGTACACTGCACACAAATGTGACTGCAAATGTGAAGCTGTGTTTCTTTGTCCAGAGACCCAGAAACCAACCAGTGCTCCTATGCTGGAATAACACCACCTGGGCCCAGGTGTTCTGTGTGTCAAGTAGTTTTGTGGAAATGTGATCAAACACAGGTTCATTTAGGGATATGCACCACGTGAGCACAGTAGAAATATGTAGGATTAAAACTAGGTTTTGACACAGGGCCATACTACAAGATTAGGTAATAATGCAGGACCCACCTTTGTTGATATTGCACTTTAGTGGGGCAAATCCCACTTTGCAAAAACCAGTTGACGTGCAGGCCTCTGAGGGTCTGGGGCCCAGGGCAGTTTTCGACTTGGCCTGTATGCATGTAAAACGTGTAAAGTAAAATTTTAGGTTACTTATTGCTACTATAGAAGTCTGTTCTGTATACATTTATTTAATTTATTTAATTAGAATTATAGCTGTATATCAACACATTTGCTCTCTGTCTTAGTGGTCACACATTAGGCGAAAATATAAAAGGGTAGTGAGAGTGTTACTGTCTGATTATGGCAAACATTAACTGTACTGTTTCTCTGCTTGTTACTGATAACTTGAAACCTAAAAAACATTGCTTGGGCAGTCCTCCACAGCGACATCAAGAAAGGCACAGCTTGTCGGTTGCACACATTATCTTGAAAACCAGTAATGGTGTTTGATCAAACTGGAGAAAGAGGTGTGTCGTTCTTCCATTCTGGTATTTTTCTACAGTAGGCTACACAAATGAGCCTGCATTGGGAGGATGTACTATGTTTGTTTTTACCTACTGGCCCAAAATTTAGCATCATTTATGTGGGATGACTCGGTCTATTATTTTTTACATTCGGAATTCATCTTTGCACTTTCAGAGGGTGATATTCTACATAAATCGTACACTTGTTGAAATAGTGCATAATGTATTTGGTAATGTAATTTTACCGTTAGATTAATACTTAATACATCTGATTAGTAGAAAACTGTGATTTTTCCCTGCAAGATCAGTCTCACTACAGTCAACAGATCATAAGATATATTGCATTGCTTTAGTTTTGCTAAAGAATAATCATCACAGTCAGTTAATTCTCATCTACTGTTTACTTCAGAATCCCCATACAGGCCACTTATCCCTTCCCTCTGCATCTTTCTGCTTCAGTTATAAATAATAACAGCCAAGAAGCAACAGAAGTTACAGAACCTGATTGGATGAAACAAATCTGTTTTTGTTGGCTCTCTCTTGCAGGGTGGAGCCTTTTACTTTTTGGAACATGTTGTCTCAGATCCCTCCTCCTGGACATACTTCATCCAGCATGTGCTTGAGCCTCTGTGGTACTATCTCGGGGATGGATGCATGATAACCAGAGCAACGTGGAAAGATTTAGAGGCAGCTGGTTTCTCTGAACTTCACCTAAAACACATTGAGGCTCCAGAGGTTACTCTCATGATAAGACCACATATTATGGGATATTCCATTAAATGACTGCAGGGGAGAATGGGCAGACTTTATTTTGCCTCTTGTGGGCCTTCAGAGGGTACGTAGTATTTCCATTCAGTTATTAGTCACTATGTGATATTTTACTAGCTGCTGACTTATACCTTATATTCGGATATATTTGTACTTTGTCACTATACACAAACATTTTCATTGGTCCACCACTAACAGTACAAAACACTGGGTCCAAATTTACCAAAAACACATGAAAACTCTTAAATTCGCCAGCACAGTTGAGGGTATGCTAACACTTACAAAAATACACTAGCCACACTGCATTTATTGAGTGAAAATATATTTATTTACTTACAGAATCAGCAACATTTCATACACTGTTTGTTCTTCTTCCCCACCCCTCCCAAGATGTACATAATAAATATTACCTGGACACTGTGCTTTTTTTTCCCTGATTGTCTAAGTAACTGCCAAGAACCAAACAAACCACACTCAATGTCATCGTTTCTGTTACCCTTTATATTCCATTGCACAAAAATAAGGAATGACAATTGTAACATCTCCTTATAGGGAAATGAGGGGAATTGCTGGTTCACAAAATAAACAGGAATTATGTCTGTGTAGTAATCATACAGTCAAAATTCTGCAGATGCTGTTAGAAGATTTAAAAAAAAACTAAAAAAAAACAAAACTCCCAACAGCAACATTTTTAAAAACACAAAAAAAAGGAAAGGGATACATTTAGAAACTGAGACTCAAAGTTAAAGGTCACAATTTCAAACCTCCCAGTATTAAAAATGTACACAACTATAAATGTTATAGCATTAGCAAATTTTTAAAAAAAAACAGCAGGTGGAAAAATGGCCAATTTCTTTTTTTATTTGTCGAGTATATCTTGCTGCCATCACAAGTCACTTTTATATCAAACAGAGTAAAAAAAATTGGAGGATCTCAGCCTGAAATGAAGTGTTCCCAGAAACCCTGTCCATGTCCAAATGGCTGAGCTTGTGCCGCTCCCACATTATGTCTCAATCCTCAACCTCTATTCAAACAGGCTACCCTGTTTTAACACAGTAAAGGTCCTTTAATGTTTTGAGTTCTTCAATCAGGGTCTTGTTTTGGTTTTCAAGAACAGCTACGCGGTTTTCAAGGCATTTAACATATTCTTTTTTCTTCCGTCGACATTCACGGGCTGCCTCTCTGAAAGAGGGAAAACAAATATTCAATGTCCAACTGAAAGATTATGCAACGAGTGCACCTACAGTACATCACAATGTACAGTATTGACACTATTGCGACATAAAATCACATACAGCTTGATGGAGGATTTTCTCCACGTCACTTACACCTATCTGCCTAAAACTTCAGCTATAAGCAAGTAACAAATCTACTTTTCAATAAACAATTATACTAATAAAGATACTTTTGTGCCTGTTTCTAAGCTCCACAAAATTACAGTAATGGAGGCACTGCATCATCACAAAAACATTTTTTTCCCATGCCCAGTTTGTTTCTCCTGTAATAGTCCTGGGCATTGTTCAACAGACAGGTCGGCAAGTTGCCATTCTTTCAACTCTAACAAGCTAATTAATGACCTGTCAACCAAACATCCATGGCAACGCCCAAAGTGGAGCAGTGTTCTATATTTAGATGATAATATTGTTTGTTATTATCAAGTGGAGAGAAGAGCATCATTCATTACTAAATTAATGAGAGAAGCATCAATTACAGTCAAGACGGTGCTCTCTTTTACTGTATCTATCTGACAATTGTTTATTTTGTACATTTGCCATTGATAAATTCATTGTAGTCAAATACTGGTTTATTTTCTCCAAAATACCCGGGAGATTTTACATTTTTCTAACTACCATTTATTTGATTTTTTTTTCTTTTCAAAACCCAGAAATAAACTGTACACTTACCTGTTTTTTGCAAGCCTGATTTCCCTCTTCATTGTTGGGTCATCACTCTTGCCCTGAGATAGTCCCACAGGAGAGGTCATAACTACAGTCTGAGGCAGGGAGCTGGATGTTGGCGCTGTGCGGATCTGGTATGTTTGCACCTCTCCTCCTGCACCTAAAGGAAACACAACAGTCAAAAGATGACAATAGGGGTCATAACAGCTCTGTCACACAGCATCATCACTTGAGCGATCTCAGGAAGTTTAGACAGTAATTTGTTAATTGTTGACCATAAACGCCCATTACCAGGGATGTAGTGCTATTTATTTAAGTACCGGAGCACACCTATGACGTGTGCGTATGCGTGCACCATAGACTGTATATAAAGATGGACGACATGACAGCTCCCCAAAAGTGAAGCCAAAACGTCTCGATCGCCCCCTGGTGGCTGGCTCCAGTATAGGTCATAAGTCCCGCCCTCTCCATGTTAGNAGAGAGGCATGAGCCAAACTAAAAAATCAAAGTACACTCCAAATAATTTTTTTCCCCAAAGATGGTTTCTGTCATTTTAGGTAGTTCTTATCACCCTGATGTTTGTTCAAGTGTTCGTTTTTCTGATAAATTTGGTTTTAATTAGTTATTTGACGCTATAAAAACGGGGTGAAACTTCATGATTGACAGCTGTCAATCACAGTGAAATAGTCACGGAGGCACCTGCAGATGTATTTTCGGGAATTGTACGTTGGTAGGAACGTCGAGAGGAGATGTAACTGTAACTTTAGCAGGTGATCGTTAGCTAGCAGTTTCTAATTATTGATTACAGATCGAGTCTGGCGGGTGTATGGGCGGGACCTCGATACCACGGCTCCTGCCCTGATCACTACTGCGCAGACTCTGGCTCCAAATGACGTCACCAGGGCAAGATGGCGGCGCCCATATCCAGGATATTTTGGCTTCACTTTTGTACAGTGGGAGGAAGTGGAGACGCGTCATCCATCTTTATATACAGTCTATGGTGTGCACGGTTAAGTTGTGGCTTGTTTCGGAGGTGATGTAACCACTGTTCCTACAGTGGCAAGTTTACATACATTAGTCAACTATAACTGACCACATGATCAAATGTTAGACTGACTTTATGAATAGTTTCATATTGAGAACATTAAGTAGCAGTCAGCCAGATATCTAGCTAAGTAGTATTAGGTGATACCATGGATATAGAAGGTTATAATTAGCGAAGCACTACACAACATAAGTGAATGAATATAAGAGTTTTGACTGATTTCAATTGCTTGTATTGAGCATGAGAGACCAGAAGGAAATTCTCAGAGATATCAACACTTTCATCACCACAAGGGACAAGAAATCAAACTGAAGTTGAAAATACAGCTGCTATCAAGAAATGTAACAGCCACCTCACTAATGGTTAAAACTATAAACCAGCACAAAATGACAATAACCAACATAAACCACCATGTTCTGAATGGACACATTACAAACACGAACAAAAAGTAACATTTGCATTTTGGAACAGAAAACAGAAAACAGAAAACGTATCAAACTACTCAGTCCAGCACTAGGCATGATGGGAAATGTGGGCCGTCGCTACGATATTTACCTTTCTTCAATCAGTAGACGACAGTTTATGGATGGCTGAGAACAGGATAATACTGCCATCTAGAGGATTATGTCCATATTGTCTCATATCTTATTATCAGTAAACTGATGTTATTATACGGCTAGACTGCAAGCCAATAATTAATGTTACCTTATCATCATCAATGCTAATTAGGTAGCTAGCATTAGTAGAAGCCAACGCGATAATTAGCCCGAGGTGGGCGTGAGCTTGGTGCCAAGTAAATTTTTATAGTTGTTTAACTGCATCATGGTAAACTTTTACCTTTTTAACTGTTCCAAAAAATGAAAGGATGTTTTGCTGCCTTTTCATCTTTACTAGTTTACTTCACTGTGCTGCACAAAGGCTATTGGCAGCGATCGTCAACTTTTAAGGTGGAATGTTTACTTGCATGTTAATCAATGCACGAGTTGATGTCATGAATCAATCAACACACCTTAAATGTCAATATGACGACTTTGACCATTCCATTTGCTTTTATTGGCTCTCTTGCATGACATACACTTTAGTGGTGATTGGGTCTTCAAGCGCTTAAAAAACGTACATGAATTTCAACCGGATTATGCGAACTGAGAATATTCTGTTTTCTCACTTGGAGAAAAAAAGTGGCGGAGCGTCGTTCCAGTTCGCTCAACATTAGAGCCCATCAGGAGAAATGTTATTTCACTTGAGGACACCAGCGATTTTTAAGTGAACATTAACACACACGTGGCTCTGTCAGGGGCTTTGTAATGTTTTTTAGCCTTATTTCTACCTTTGTAGTCTCAATACTGAGAGGTTTTTATACCTGTGTGAATGTCCTACAAGAGGAATTAACCTAAGGAAAGGCTTCTACGGTAAAATGATGAACCTTGACATTAATTACACTCTAATCAAATCATCCTATTGGAAGTGAGGCACCTTGAAGTAAAGCCACATTCAAAAAAATCAAGGAGCTGTGTACCAGTGAGCAGATAAAACATGAAGTCCAGCTTGAAGGCTTATCAACTGGGCTCAACTTTTTTGCTGGTCAATCCTGCTGTTTTTTTTTCTTGTCAGAGCCCTCTGTAGCAGCACCCCCTCTAATTGAAATAAATGTGGAGACTGTATTTTTTGACATTTTGATATCTGCCCAGCAGTCAAATTAGCCACCTGCTAGAATCCCCTTATAAAAAGGTGACTGCATTAGCAGATAAATTTGGATTAGAAATCTTAGAAATTCAGATATTTTTTTTTGGAATATGTGATGTTTTGCTCACCTTGTACAACAACCTGGTTGCTAGGCACCAGTATCTGCTGGCCATCAGGTGTCTGGGCATACTGAAGGATGGTGGTGCCTTGTTGGGCTCCACCAGAGTTGGCCATGGTGACAGCCTGTAGTCCCTGAATGCCTTCAGACCCTGGAGTCGCCAGCTGGATTGTGCCATTAGCGGCTATGGTAACTAGAATAATCATACAGATGACATCAGAACCGAATAACGCACAAGTAAAAATTACATTTCAGTTGGCCAGGTTAACATTCTGGGTACTGCAAAGCACTCTTTTTTTTTTAATAGGTTAAAAAAAAAATCCCATTGACTTTTTGGGGATTTCGCTCATTAGGCACTTTGGCCAATAACTTACAAGAAGTTTGGTTTCCGGTATACAACTCTGTCTGATGAGCGTACAAACACGAAAACATGCAGTAAGTAATCATACATAACAATCCTAATTATCCCAAATTTCTCTTCAGAGAAATCCAGAACAGTTTTTTTAAATTAATTCTGTGGCCAAGAAATACACAACATTTAAAAACAAATTCTCAATTTCGAAGGCCAATGGGGCCCACCCTTTTTCATGCAAGTACTATAGAAGGGAGTTCATACTGTACTGGCCGGTGCTGGTCTGGTAGATTTGGGTGCCGGGTACTGTAACACCTGTCACTCCTGTGGATGCTGGGCTGTTATCCTTTCCCTCAATGTGTGACACTTCCTCAGCTGAAAGTTCATTTAGGATTTTTCTAAAAGGTGAGAGGAAAAGGTTCACTTGAGTTAGTATTCATCTCACTCTTCTTTGTGTTGTGTCTTCTTTGTGTTGTAGTTTGTTCTTACCTGTATGAAGGCCGTCTTGCCAGTATTTCTCTGGTCTTTTGGGCTGTAACTTCACTGTCTGATGAGTCCTGTGAATCTTCACTATCTGAACCCTGGGCCTTGAAAGAGGGAGTTGGATTAACAAAGTGGATATGAGTAATTGTATAACATGGCGTACTGAAGATGAAGGAGATGAATTAAACAGAAGCTATCATTTAGAATCAATGATTACAGTGCCAAGAAAAGCAGGGTGTCTCACCTGTGCAGTCTGCACCTGGGGGGACTGAATGACTGACGACTGTGCTGACTGGATCACTCCTTGAACCTGAAACTGACCCCCTGGCAGCTGTACAACAGCCACAGAAGAACCACCCAGTGACATCTGCAAAAACCCAAACACAACTTTAAATCCACAGTATAAAATGTGAATTCAGAAGCACTTCAATCAGATTAAAAGAAAAAAATAGTAATTACAACAAATAAAAAAACAAAGCATGTTTTCTCACTTTCCTCTAGTTGCGTCAAGCGGTTTTGGTTTTATGTGCTTAGTATCGAGATATCTACCTCTTAGATTTGAAAAAATAGATTTGAAAAACACAGCAGCAAAGTGTCTTTCCAGAGATGATGTCCTGGTTATTCTGGATAATCCACAGACCTCGCTGTGAACAGTTTCCACAGGATCCACGTTCTACTGAGGAAACAGTCTCTATAAAAACTGTCAGTGACAGCTGTGGATTACCTTGAGTAGCAGAGCTTGTTTATTTAAAGACAAGTTAATGTTAAGTTTTTTAATATATATTTTTTTTATAATTTAGGCATAATTAAATTATTCATCGCTGGAGGGGCTGTTGGCTGATGTCTTCAAGATTGATATCCCATGAAACCAAAGCTATCTGTATAACTAGATATCACAAGGTGTCAGTGGAAGATTGTGATTTGGGTGAAATGATCATTTAAAATCTACTTTAAGAAACCTACTAACTATATAATTTCTTCTAAGTGAACACACAAGGGGTGTATGCTTTGAGTCCATAAAAGTCGAGGACCACTGTCTTATCAGAAGCTATGAATTTAGACGGGAACAGACCGTTTTCTACTGTCAAGATTGAGGAGGATCAAGGATCAAGTAAAGACAGCAACAGAGGAGCGAGACTCCATCAAGCAGACTAAACCACAGATTCAGTAATCCCTCCCTTTAATACAAAACTGACCGAAAGACTTCATTTATATTGGATACTTTAAATGTCATTGTGCAAATTACTTTATACAACTTTTTTTATGCAATGCAATTTTTAAAGATATGGTTTCAATTCCAATTGTCTTTCTCTAATTTTGTTGATAAAGCCTCTTAGTTCATGATCAAAATGTCCTTAAATATTAAGAGTTAAAACAAACTTGCTACATACATAAATTTGAAAATGTAGCTGTATTAATAAGTCCATCTTAAGACCTTAAAGTGTGCTTTCAGCATGGCATGGTATTAGCAGAATAGCTACTGCGGCAATATAGTTAGTATGGCAGTATTTATGAGATACCTTATAAATGATGTTTGAGAGGGATCTACTAGTTACCTGTTGGGCTATCTGTGAGAACTGAGAGGATGTGATGGTAGTGGGAATGATGGTTGTCTGTGACTCGGTGCCATTGCTGCCCTGCTGTACTTCTTCCATAGTAACTGGGAACAAATAAATCAATATTACCGCTTTACAATGGCTGTAATGTAACACAACAGCTCTCTGTGGTGGAGTCGCCTGTCTGTAATATATGCTGTACTCCGCTGTGGCCTGCTCGCTTTGTGTTCATACAGCGTTGATTAACAACTCTTCCCGACCAGTGTGGAGCAGATCAGCACGATATCAAATCACAGTTTCTTACTTTAGCTAACAGTCTCTTCTAAAGTTAAACAGGTGAGTTTAAGCTAACTAAAGATCGACTTCCTCGTTGGTTCACTCGTGTTAGCCAATGCAACTAACGTTAACATGGAGTTACGGAACATAGCTAGGCCCGACAGTTAATACTGTTAACTTTTTTCACCTCATGATTTAACTAAATATGAAATTTCACAAATTGGGCGACTTCATCTCAAGTAAACGTTAGCAGCGGAAATGTAAAGTTACGCTTTTGAGTCATTGCTGCTAGAATGTTCGACCTCACCAACGTTACCGTTGCTAGTTACCGGTAGCTAACGTTCAGTTAAACGGATGTTAACCAGTTTAAACCGTTAAAAACTACAGTTTTAGAGCTACAAGTGGGGCAAGTTTCGTTACTCTGGTTCACAGGATGGATGCGCTTTTGTCTCAATGAGCAAATATGTGTAACTCTGTCACTGGCACGCAAGTTACCGCGTCAATAGACGTCAGCGATACGGGGAGCCATTAAGCTAACTACACCTTCCCTTTTCGTAAAACGGCGAGGAGTTGACGAAGCAACAGCCGCCATTACCGCCACAGCGGAGCACACAGCCAGACGAGCACAAAAACTACCGCTCAGCCAGCCAAAATTTACCTTTTCAAAGGCCGCGTAACTGCTCTTGTTCACAGCGTGGACTTCGTGCAATTCGTGTGTATACTTTGACACAAGAAATACCTTGAAAAGTTACTTAGCAGCAGCGGCTAACAGCTAAAAATACAAAGATGTCAGCTAAAAAAAATAGCTGACCACTTTTTTTCCCAAAGGAAATGGGCGGTGCTGCTCGGCAAAGACGCATTACGTAATAGTTTCTTTATGCTTTGTGATTGGTGAAAAGAGTTTGAGCAACTGGTAGATACAGAAGAGCAGAGTGGAAAAGTCACAGTTACTACACAGTGCTCTACTAAAGTATTCATTTTATACTGCTATATACTTTTACTTTAACACAGTTCATTTGGAAATATTGTGCTTTTTACTCCACTACACTTATTTGCCAGCTGTAGTTACTTTGCCAGTCAAAAGTTTACGCTCAAATCATATGGTTATCTTTTTTGCTATAGATTAAACTACCCAACAGTAAATAAAGCACTTAAAAGTTGCTTTGCATCAAGCAACTAGTACATTAAAATGCATCAGTAATAATAATCCAGTAATATAACATAACACTCTGACAGGGGCCATTCTGCATAGTAAAATACTTTTAATACTTTAAGTAAATTTTGCTGATAATACTTCAGTACGTTTTGGATAAGATTGTGCCCTCTTGTGTTTCACAATCTCTTCTTGAAACCAGACCAGTACAATGTAGTCAACTTTAACACCATGCTGATGTTTTAACCTATTTCCTACAAGTTATGTGTATGTTCAGTGCCAATCCTTTAACAAAGCATGATGTACTGTTTTAAAATCCTGACTGATTTTTTCCCATTTTCCAGGTAGCTGTCGGTTTCTATTACTTTCTGTATAGTACCAAAAATAAATTCGCAGAGATTTTAACATTTGAAGCCCTCCGGTCTCCTCCGTTTACTTCAGAAGGGAGTGAGCATCACATGAACAATCCAGAGCTCAGTGACATCTGTGCACAAGTGCTCAATGCCTACAATTGCTTCAGCCTGCAATGAGTGCAAAATGATTGGTCTGACAACACTTTCAGATTTTTTAATTTGCCTAAATTAGTTTTATTTCACAAAATGTTGGCCTTTTTAACAAGCCATACACAGGGGCCTCAAAGCTTTCCATGGTTAAGTGCACAGAAATCTGGCTCTATACAAAAATGCTGGCTACGTTTGATTTATCATTTTGCATGAGCCAGCAGAGATACCTTTTGATGTTACTTTGAATTTGCCTATTCTGCACCAAAAATATCTTTCCTGTCCATTATGACAAATTCTCAAACATTCCTTTACTGTAAAGATGCAAGTTGTGTAATAATCCAAAGACTCTATGCTATAAGGTCAATATCCATCTCTCATTATTAAACACATGAATATCAGGACACCTGAAATGATTAAATGCTTTTGTTTATTCTGTATTACTTTTACATTAAGTATAAAACAAAGTACAACAAACCAAAATATAAAATAAATGAGAAAAATGGGAAGGGGTGTACCACCTTGATTTCTTATCTATATGAGTTAAAGCACCTCCCTAACATTAAAGAGTCATCAGTGGATCACACCCTCATGGAGCAGTTTAGAATTCACCAAATAATTAATATACAACATACCAAGAGTGCATACACAAAGTATTGATAGAACAACTCAAGAGAGATCAATGCAGTCGTAAGTACACTACTGGTTAAATTTCATCAGTCCTCTGTTTTTAGTTATTACAAAAATGTATAAGCATCATGTATATTTCACCAGACTGTGCAAGCTTTGAAATTAAATTGCACCGTCTTTTGGATTGCATAGTGTGTAAGAACTCTGACGGAGTAAAAGAGCGGAAACCAAAGGAAGCCCTTGGAGACTTCCCAGCGAAGCAGGTAGATGGTAGATGGACACTGGTTGTCAGTAACCCTCTTTTTGCTCATTAGGTTTTCAAGGTCTGCCTTAATTACAAGATTTGATTTGACAAACGTCTACATTTTATGGGTTTTATTCACAGATTGCACCACGGGACCACCTGGTCCATCCCTGTGTTCTGAGTTTTGTTCCCTGAAAATACAATTTCATACATATATATCTCCCCCATGTGTGCCTGGAGATGAGATGTGCCTCAAGCTGATTTCTTCTTGTGCTTGGCTGAGTCATGCAAACATTCTGCTGCAAACGTAGGATACTATGTTAAAGCTAAAATGAAGTGCTATTAGTCTTTTTTCTAGGTGGGGTTAAAACTGAGCAAAACCCAAAACTGAAGCATTATATTTCTAAAATTATTGAAAACATTTAATGTACCATGACATGGAGATAAATCAATTGGTCCGCACAGTAGAAACCTACTGTAAGTACCACCAGTGCAAAGTGCAGTAATTTAATGGATCATATTCATGTTAACTTTGAAATGATTAAACATCTTTCTACTATTGTGTTTGGCATGATTGAATGTTAGAATGGTACAATTGCAAAAGTCCAAAAATAACAAAAAACTATTTACATGTTGACATTAAGGGTTCATCACTGAAATACAGAATAATCCAGTACAAAGAACCTATAAATTATGGCAAGGAGCACAAGGAAAGCATTGGATTGCAGGAAACCAAATACATTTAGCAAATGCAACTTGATGCAAATTTTTTTTTTGTACCCATTTCTTTTTCATACAATTACTTTACTTGCCAATCGAGGATGTTTCAGATGTGGCTCAGCTTTGCAACTGCATTCACAAGTGCTTATAAATCCAGTGACTGAACACAGAAAATAATCCACATACATGATGACTGTCTTCTACTGACTACAGACTTATAGTACCAACAACAGTCCTGTTGGAATTCAAAGTAATTCTTTACAAAGTTGCACAAAGACAAAACACAGTTCGAATGAACTTTGAGTGTGGAGAGGAAAAGGAAAGGGCCAAACTCTCAAACACTTGCTCTATTATGTGATACAAAACTGATAGGGGTATGACTGTTGAGCAATACAAAGTACAGTGGCAATGGATATTAGATGAATAGTTGTGGGCCTATTTTTTTTAACGTTTTTACAAAACAACCTGGTAGCCTGAAAACAGTCATGATATTGGTTTTAGCCTTCTCCTCACACCAGAAAAGGTCCCTGGCATTAACAGTGATAGCCCTCCCGGTAAACTCTCAAAGCTCCTCAAGCAAGAACCCTCAGAATAATATATGCTCCTGAACCATTAGTTATAATGCCTCATTGTTATAATAAAATAGACGATTTTTGAGAAAGTGCAATGTTATATCTATCCTGACTAACAATGCTTTAAAGTTATTCATCTTTAACCCTCCATTATACAACTAATATTCCACTTCAAAAGTACTGTCATAACTGTTCAATCTTATTTACAATCTTCTTTCTGCTACTGTTATCATCTCCCAGCTGGGTTACCTATCCAGAAACCATCAACTGAGAGAGACAAATCAAGCATTTGTACATTTATACAATTAAAAATATCTATACAGTAACGTACAGTATCTAAAATACAACAGGCCTTTATAGGTACAGTACAGAATATGGCCTCTTTCCTCTTTTATTTTGAACCCTTTGGATATCTGTCAGGATTTCCACTACTTGTCAAAACCAAAGGAGAGTAAACAGCCATTAATAACATATTCATTAAAAATTAAGATAGGAATGTATGGCTGAAGCTTTATAAGGCAGGAAATATATTAGGGCAGGAAAGTTGTGAAAATCTATTTGGCTTCATTATCATGGGACAACAAAAGCTTTCTAAAGAATGCACACGGACTGAGACTGGCTATTTGTTTAATGGTTTTCTTTCATCTGCCCTCTTTTATTCATCCATGTTAGTGAGAAATGACTCTGCGCATGCGTTTGTGCGCGTTTGTTTGAAGGCTGCATGTAAAAATATTTCAAGTTGTTGATCTAAGTTTAGTAGCTCTCGGAAACTGTGTGGACACACAAGGGAAAGTGTTTCAAGAGGTTTGTGGTGGGTAGGTACAGAATAAGAAGATGGATTTTCACAATGACATTAATGTGGAGTTAATTTCAAAAGTGGTCCTGTTGTATGTGTTGTTTCGCCCCAAAAAGTGCAACAGGGGCTTTTTTTTTCTCTTTGCCATATGCAGCACTTGTTGCTTCTGTCCCATTTGCAAAATCCTATCTATAAAATACAGTGAACAACTCCAGACATGCAGTGGCCGAGATATGCTGGTATCACACAGGGCTGGGTGGCAGTGCATGTGGTTCATGCTTTTCCTTTTCACCATCTGCCAAGCCATAGCCGAATGCCGGGTGGTGATGGTGCAGAAGCATCCAGACTGTGGATGATGGCTGAACATGCCCAGACCGCCACGACAACGCCTCACATGTTGTAAGCAACATAGATGGGATCCAGCTGGTCAGCGAGGAAAGAGTCACGAAGGTGCATGCGCTGCTTCTCTCCCCTGGAGTTGATGGGTATGACCCCGGGGTCCACGATAACCACCACACCCACGATAAGGTGGTGCTCCTCCAGGACCACGTTGGTTATCAGAGGCACCAGGTCCAGCGCATCCTGTTCTGAGCCGCACAGCTCCGCCACCACCACCAGCAGGTTGGTCCACGTAAACACAGCACTGTGAGGAGCAAGAGGAGGCAGACTGAGAATAGGCTAGCTGTTTCCCCTTGTTTCCAGCGTTTGTGCTAAGCTAAGCTAACCGGCTGCTGGCTGTAGCTTCATATTTAACATACAGACACGAGAGTGGTGTCGATCCTCTCATAGACAAAACTCTTAAACACAGTGTAATTAAATGTATGTATCACAATATGCTTCCTTTGGGCAGTTTGCATTTTAGGGTGGATATTACGGGTCAACATGTAGTTTCCAAAGAACATTAGTGTGTGTGTGTGTGTGTGTGTGTGTCAGGTAGGTATGTATATCAAGAGCATTCTCACCTCTCACCAATACTGCGGTGAGCCCGGGACACTGAGGTTTCAATGTCAATTGGGTGGTAGCGCAGCCCTCTTAGTTCCAAGGTCTCATCCAGTGAGCCCACCACAAAGAGAGCATCATGCCGATCTGTAGAAGTAGAAGAAAATGTGTAAGAAACTGGGAGTGTGCTTACTTCAGTTTGTTCAGTTTGAAGGTTTCATTCATTATAAGTGTTAATAATCTACAATTTGTCTCATATTAAGCTCATCAAGACTGAGTAACTAAATCTAGACTTTAGCACAGTCAGGGTCTGTTTACCCCCACTGGCATCCAACAGCTCGGTCCTCTTCACAAAACCCAAGTATCCCGTCCTGGCCCATAAGGTCTGCGGGTCTCCAAAGCTGAGCTTGGTGTTGAAGTGGTTGGCTTGAAGACTTTCCTCTCCGTAGATGGTGTAGTAGCCACTGGCACTGTGAGGGCTGTTCACCCAGATCTAAAGCAGAGAAGCACGCACTGGTTCACAGCTGGTTTCAGAAGGAAGAAGGCTTTACCCACGATTTTGTCACAATAACGTCATGTTGTCAAGACAAAAGCAGAGTCTATTTGCAGCTTCCTCTTACTTCGCCAAGATGAGAATCACCAAGCGGACCTCTAGTCTCTGGATTTACGATTATCACCCGAACACCTGGCAGTATCTGTAGATTACAAAAATTATAAACTGTCAACATGCACCACTTGAACTTAATAATGAATTAACTATCTATAATCTATAACATGGGTGCACGCATGTAGCATCTCACCTTGCCAGACTCCATTAGAGGAAGACTCTGAGGTGCCCCTCTCTCCACCAGCCTCACTCTGCAAAAGTCACATACATAACCAGAAGTATACAGGTTTTTCTTGTTTTCACTGAGGATATAAGGTCTGTTGTTTTCATTTAACACTTTTACTGACTGCTTCAAAAAAATCCCCACAATATTACAGATGAAATGTGAAATAAAAACGGCATCTACAATCCACACAGGAGGCACATCATTATTCAGATCTCTGAAATATCAGCTAAGATGTACACTGTATATATTCGGCCTGACATAATACAATTAACTCGTTAAATTTAGCTCAGTTTAGGATGCTAAAGACTATTCAAATGTTTGTTTCAACCAGTCACCCTGATTGAACTGACGTGTTCTTACCTGTCATGGCGGAGGGACTTCATGTCCACATAAACCGTACAGGGATCAGGACCGGTGGTGCCCTGTAACACACAAAGAACAAGGTACATTCAGGTCCCGCTGGTTCTCATTTAGGTATGATTCAAAGTGTACTTCTGTGTGAAACCAGGTTAAGTTGGTTGGTGTACCTGCAGGCAGATGGCCAGGTTGACCCTGGAACCAAAAGCAGTGCTGACAGCTCTGGACGACAGCCCAACGTCTTTAAACAGCTTGGAGAAGGAGTGTGTGAGGGCGAGGCGAGGGCGCTCCTCTGCTATCACCACGCAGCTCCGCACGCACGACAGGTTCACACCACGGGCCTAAAACACCCACACACACACAAAATGATCAAATCCTTGAGAAATATTCTGTCATTCACGATTCTCTCTCTATTTATATATGCAATCCTCACCTTGAGTAACTCCGTCTGAGTGCCCAGTCCTTTAGTGCAGAGCTCCATGACAGAGTAGGAACAGAAGGTGTCTCTGATGCGGTACTGACTGAGTGTGCTCAGCCATAGAGACGAGCAGCTCTCCAACTCGAAGGGAGGAATCAGGATGGACTGGTGACCTGAGTAAACACTAAAAGACAGGACATGAAGGAAAAAAAGTGGATGAATGGAGGAGGAACAACACAACAGAGACCAAAACCGTGGCACACAGCATGTATATACAGCATGTACTGTACCTTGCGAGGCACCACAAGACAAAGCCCAGACCGCAGTAAGGATCCAGGCAGATGGCTATTTGGCGAGAAGAGTACAGTTCACACTGAAGCTTTATAGAGCGGCAAAGTGCGCTGACCGCTGCATGAGAGATCTGCAACAAACAAGAAGACACATTAGAAACTCAAAGAAAAAAAGTCACACTGACACTGTGACACTGTTTGAATATCCGGGAATGGCTTTGTGATTACGTTTTCTAATTCATTTTCCTGGTCTACTCAAACAATCTTGCCTCCTTCTACTTTGTGATGTCATTTACATCCTACAGGAGAATACCTTTTGCAATGCAAATGGCTTGTGGCTGCAGTGTGTTACATCTGATCCAGGAGACGTAAGTGGAGCATTTGTATCTCTTCAGCTCTTCTATGATGGATTTCTCTCGGTATCTTTTGAACGTCAGTGTAGAATGGCAGCTTTATAAAGATGCCACTCCCACTGCCTTGAGTCTGTTACTCTGTTTGTCAGCCCACAATAAGTCTGGCAAAGGTCAGTAGGCATTATCTTGGGACAGAGGTAATTTCAGGTAGACACTATGACAACAGTGAGAGTGAACCAAAACAGTAAAGTTGCAGCCGGACAACTAAACAATGAGCAGAAACTCACTATAAAGCTCTGTAAAGCCGAGGGGAGCTGCAGATTCATGTAATCATTCACTGTAGGTTCATCACTACAAGCGGTGCCACGTTGTCATATTGTTCTCACACTATCATCTGAAACATTGTTATTCTAAAAATATCAATTAAAGCCACTTTAAGGTGTAGAGACCTAATTAATGAGAGAGAAAGACCTGTAGGAGCTCAGTAACTGTATACGTAACAGCATGTGGATATTGGATTGGGATCAAGAGCAAACACAGCGATATTTGAAAGTGAAGCTTATCTGTCTCACCTTAACCCCAGTGAGCATGCCTGTGGTGGACACACTGAAGTCCAGATAAGCAATCATTTCCGCTGTGGGCGGCTTATAGATTTGTGGAGGCCGGCGGCGAGGAAGGTCATCTGCAAGCACAAACAGTGCATGTTTTAGAGAGAGCAAAGTAAACATTAAATTATATTGAGCAATAACCAGATTACACAAATTAATCATTACCAGATGTATCTTATAGTGTCATTTATTGCTCTCATATACTGGCACTAGAATCAGACATTATTTATTGGTTGTGCCACTCATTCAAATTCATTTGTTGTGAGGAAGAGCTTTACAGAACATAATGTCCACAGAGATATAAAAACAATATAAATAGTAAAAGGGAAACAAAGTAGACATACAGTAAAGCTGCAAGCAGCAACCAGCCAAAAGTGCAACAAGCACTTATCTACCCACAAGTTTGTCTACCCACTGAGCAATTCTGATAATAAGTGGAGAAAGCACTGCAGAGAAATGTCCCACTTCCTGTTTGTCTTAATGCTGCAAACTCTGTCACAGCAAACGCTCCACAATAACTGACATGAACATTTCTGACAGAACGGTGCACTTTATACACTACAAACTTTACACGCACTATGACGACTACTGCCCACAACTGCACAACAGCCTATTCTACTGTCTTGAATTTGACTTGTGAGAAAGTCAGCTACTGTAATCGTCTTAATTCAAGAGTACAGTCATTTCTTATTACAAATACTTAATAAATTAATTAGAAAATGTAAAATTATTTCCACTATTTCTTTTTTTTTCTAACAATCTGTCATGAAACTTTGCACAGCTAAGACGGATTTAGGGTTAAAATATGCGTTCAAGTTCAACATTGGACTGATGGTGGCGGCAGAGGGATCATTTGCAACACTTTGGAGTATCAAAAGTCCTGTTGATAAACCATGGTAAGAGGCATCCAATATCTTTATGCAGTATTCACAGATTCACTGTCATGACTTACTGGGACACTTGAATACAACGGAGCCATTGTTAATGTTATTAGTAACGCCTGTGCTTTTCCTACGATGACAAGTCAAAATGTCTGATGTGAAAAAGGCAGATGTTTTGGTATCTCACCTGTGTCAATGATTGTTGGCCACGTTTTAATGTTCACAGAGGCAGCAGCCTCTTTGGAGCGCAGAGTCCTCATGAGATGTTGAGTGGTAAGGATACATGCAGCTTTACTGACCTGGCAACAAAACACAAGCATGATTCATTTGAATAGGAGACACTGCTAGAAAGTGTCAAAAATTCAATGAGTGACAACAACAGCCAAAAGCAAATGTAAACGCATGCATACAACATGATCCTTCTTCCCAACTGATACTGGATTTTTGTTTTTTTATATATATGAACACAGAACATTTTTGATAGGGATCCCTTACTTGTTTTTTTTACCAAGATTTTGTGCGGAGCGGGACATTCAACAGTTAGAAAATCCAAAATACAACTCATAACAGGACACACCCAGAGTATATGCAGGATTGCCTTAAGAAATTATACGATTTAAAAATGGAAAAACATTTCAGGGAGACGGGACGCCCTTAATTTCAGTTTAAATCATTAATTAGATTTTTGTTGGACTGCAGTTTTTTGTTGGAACTTAGGAGGTCTAACCTACTGCAGTATAAAAAAATATTACGAAATGACAAAATGATCATAAATTGAAAAAATGCCACAAGTTCTTTTAGGTAGCAAGGTCATCACAGGTGGCTCAATGTCCAGTGTCTCCAGTTTATTAAATATAATCTCTAAATATAAGTCACAACTAAAAAGACCCTGACACACACAAACCCATGAGCATGCATTAATGAGCACACACACTTACATCAATGATCATGCGGACAGTAGGCAGCGTGGCTGCCAGGTTCTGAGGGTGCGGAGGTCGGACATTTACGGGAACACATCCAGCGTAGAGACAGCCGTAGAAGGCGGCTATCAAATCAATGCCTGAGAGAAAGATGGAGGATAAAGGTGGAGTAAAAAAAAAGAGAGAAAACTACCCACGTCTCACAATAATTAATCTCAATGGGAGTAATACGTAGACACAGAGAGGAAGCCGGAGGCAGAACCCACCAGGAGGGTAGAGCAGCACTACGTTCTCTCCAGTGTTGATGCTGCCTTTCTCAGTGAGCGCTGCAGCTATCTTCTCCGCTCGCTTGTGAAGCTGGACGCAGGTCGCCGTGCCCACTGTTACACCCTGAAGGACGGGAATAATGTGCAGAGGAAGAGATACAAGGTCACCTGAGACACAACTTGTAATTCACAGTCAAAGTACAGTCAAAGCATATATACTGTATTTCTCAGCGAATGAACAGATCAGTGTGGTACCTTGGCATTAAGAAGAACAAAGAGGACATGGTCTGCATCGGTCTGAGCCCTCCAGTGTAGAGCCTCTGACAAATACTGATGCTGAAATAAAAAGAAAAAATAATTAGATGTATGTGCTGTACATCTGAGGTTGTGCTTTATTAATCTGTTTACATTATTACAAACACAACCATGAAGGGCTTATACAGGGAGGAGCTTTGTGCTGATGGAAGAACTTAATTTAATACACCTAAATAAAGCAAAATAAAGTGGTGCTCAGAGACTGCATACCTCAGTACACAGCTGTCTGGCATGAATTATCTCCTGCCAACGTGCAAACAATTTATACCAAATACTCTGAGCCAATCCATCTCTTAAAATAATGAACAATAACTCAGGATGTGAAAGGTGCGTCTGCAGTAAAACAAGGAATAGCTACAGAAGGTGCATATCTTGTAACACAGATAAAAAAATGGGGGGAAAAAACATGCACATTTTTACTTGTGTCACATTTTAACACAGGCACACAAAATAAAACCACAATACAATATTGATCAGAGCATGACGGGAATAAACAAAGGCGTGGGAGAGATGCCAGAAAGGGGCCATAACTCTTACCATCACAGTGGGCCACATACAGAGCTACATCCAGAGAGAGACGAGAGCACAAAGAGAGAAGAGTCCACATTTTTTTTTTGCATCTAGAAAACTGAGTGGTGGCTGAGCCTGGGTCATTGTCACACAGGCAGTGGAAAGTCTTCAGACCTAACTATGTGCTATCATAACACACTGTGAGCGTTAGTACTGATCATTCGCACAAGTTTCCTGCTGATTCTGAAGGACATTCATGTGGCTCTTTAGAGAAAACGGGGATGTGGTTAAATCAGATACAGAGTTAGTGGCTGTTTGAAAGTGAGAGTTAGAGTGATCATGGTCGCACTACCTTCCGGACAAGATCCTGGTCCTCGATCATGCCGAGGTCCCTGCCTGCAGCCTGGGCAATCCTCTTCCCTGCCACCAGGTTGCCCACTATCACCGACGCAGGACCTACACCGACTACGAGAGAAAACGAGTGTGAGAGAGAGATGAGTGGAAGAAAACAATGCTTCACTTGTCAGGACCACTATGGAAATAAGTCATTTCAACTTTTAGTGTTTTATTTTGTGTTTCTCCATGTCCATTTTTCACACTGGATTGATTTTTGTTTGTTTTTGGTGAATATTTGGACAAGTGTGTTATGTGTAGGTTGTTTGATGACATTTGCTGAACTTTGCCACAGCTGGGGCCGACATGGTAGAAATATCACTTTCAAAACTGTTATGTGTGCGTTATGTAACACTAGTAACCATGCTCTTATTTTACAAAACACTTCATACCCTGACTGACTCTTGCAGGCGGGACAATCAGTAATTTCTCTTCACATTCCCCATCACAAAAGAGCTGTTGTACCAGATATGTGTCACCTACCGGGCTGCTTCTGCCGGGGCTTGGGCAGGTTGGTCACACACGTATGGGGACACATTAGGATGTTGCAGGGGTGCAGGTTGCCGTCTAAGAAGAACTGCTTGGTGTCAGAGATGTGGATGCCACCCAGGGGGGTTTTAGGTAAGGTGTTGGCCGGGACCAGAGCCAAACAGTAGAGGCCCACCTGATGGATGCTGTCGATAGCCTACAGAGGAAACCAAACATGGAGACAAAGTTTGTTGTAATAGTGTGCTCAGGGAATGCAAAGTGCACAAAATGAAGGACTGAAAGTACTACAGATATGATGGAAATCTTCAACACTGCAGTGTAGTAGTATTGACAGAAAATTATATACACACAAAAGAAGTATTGTACATCGTTCCATGTTGCTCCTTGAGGTGATTTACCTGAAGCACTCGGCTCATCCACTGGAAGCTGTCCTCCTCGCTGGCATCTGGCCTCTGCTCCGCCACGATCACGACCCTCTCATCATAGAACACTGTGACTGAAAACACAGCGATCCTGACACACACAGAAACGCACACAAATATGTTAAAGATTATTCAGAGGGTGTGAAACATGTCGTTTAGCCTGCTGTGTTTCTTTTGTACCACCAGATGTCAGTAGTGATATATCAGGATTCACACTTCACCAACAGAGGAGCTCATCATCTTTCTAAACACACTTCGCATGAAGAAGAATTTGGTGGTCTCCTCACCTCCCACGGTACACCGTCTTGACTGGCTCCACGGCAAGAGCGGTGGCCACCAGATCGTCAGCATTGTGTCTCCGCCCGCTCACCATCAGCAGACCCTCGATCTTCCCCACCACAAAGATCAGACTGCCCTGTACGGAGCGGAGGACACACAGCAGGGTCATTATACTGGAAGTACACAGACCCATTCAAAGACACAGAGAATGAAGAATGGTTTTCAGGAGGGCTCAAGTTACCAGTGTAATGAAACGGTCCTACTTACTGGGCCAACAAACCCCAAGAGTCCTGACCGCACAAATGGAATCTCTCCAATGGGAACTCCATTAGCATTAACCGGTATCACCTGAACACGATGACACACAGACAGAAAGAACATCAATATACCACAAAGATAAATTAATTAACTTTCTTTTTTTATGAGACTGTATCAGCACAGGCAGACTGTGTGTGTAACGCTGCTTTCATACCTCAAAAGTGTTTTTGGTGACTCCAGGCAGGCCGTAGTACATGTTGCCTCCAGCACGGGAGTTTACTATTATCTCCCCTATCTCATCTGTTTTACACAACTGAGGAGGCCCGTCTGGCTTAACAATGCACATCAGAGCTGGAGACACACAAAAGGTAACGTTTAGAAAAAACAGACTTCGTAACTTAAAAGGTATATTCAGTTTATTCTTCCTCTAGCTGTTGAGGTTGGCAGGAGGAATATAGATTTTGTGAGCTGTGTAGTTTTTAAAGAAATTGAAAGAGTCATTTTCTTCTCTATTGAAGATACTATAATAATATAAGAGTATCAATATTTAATGGAAATGGTTTGCCAAACACTGAAATATTCTGGTGTGGATAAAATCAAAAATTGGAATAGTTATTTAGTTTTGATGCGTTTAAGTTACTTAAACGGCTCAAAAGTTGAAAAAGTGGAAAAGTATGTAAGACGGACTTTATTATGAGTTTTCCTGTACAGCTATAATTTTATATGGCTATGTTTTATCAGTAATTTATGATTTTTGTTGTAGACATGAAGGCCTGAAAATCTGAACTTTTTGCAGTGTTGTGGCCTAGGTCTAGTTGTATGCATGACACAGGAATAAAAAACTTTACCATCATCGTCTGTAAATCGTATACATTTTACATTACCAAAGCATGCAGCTACACGGCACTCTTCAACGTGTAAAAACATTTCTGACAACATACTATGGGGCCATGAATGCTTTTTTGGCAGCCGACTCTTAAATCTTGTGTGTCAGATTTTCCCACAAGCACCTATCTGTCATTAATCTTTCATGCTTTCCTTTTGACTCATTTATCTTTCCTTCCATCCTCACCTCCAGGCATGACATGCCCCACATCTTGCACAGTCAGGGCGGAGTTCTTGTCCTCGGTGTTGACCCTGATGACACCGTGGCTCAGGCCACCCATGGAAAGAATGGCACGGGCAGGGAGGGGTGCGCCAGGGACTCCCGGTCTACACAGGAGAGAGTTTGATCAAACATGAACATTTCCATCCATCCCATCTGTTCTTACAGTCAGTCATCTGCCCACCGACCCATGTACACCACCACACACAACAGACTACGTCTTCATCCACCCTGCTAGACCAGTAAAAATAAAAATCAACCTCGAGTGAAGCAGTGTGTCATGTTTTGTCTTTGTCAGCTTTAATTAATCATCAAGTCCTTTCATGGGCCTTGGATTGAAATTGAGGGCATGAGGGTGGGAAGAAGGAAGGAATGGGAGGTAGGTGGGACTAGAGACTTGGAGAAAAGAAGAGGTTTCTATCTTCTTTTGTGTTTGTCTTTTTCATCTTATATAATGCTAAAAATAATCCAACAAAAAAGGGAATATGGGTCGGCGACATACCTGCGTATAGCTACTGTCATGGCCTCAGGGGAGGTGGCACAGGGACAGATGACCTCAGGTTTCAGCCCGTGGGACTGAAACACGTTCAGGAAGGCATCACAGGAAGACACCGACCCTGGACAGCGAGAGATAGGGGATTTAGTATATTACATCTAATTTGTGTCGTTTGAAAAGACCTAGTTTTACAAAGTTGGGGGTCATGAAGTACTCACAGGGGTTAGCACCATCAGCAACAATCAGCATACGTAATGAAGCCAGACTCGTGTCTCTCTGGTCCCGATGAGCCATCATGGCCCAGTGCAGATCACGGCACTTCACCAAAGCTACACGAGCTGCACGAGAGGACACATGTCATGTTATAGATTAAATTCTATACTCAACTTGCATTATTCAAGCTGAGAGAGCAGTGTAATTCACCTTTGTGGATGTGGACCCTCTGCACCCAGGAGAGAGGACAAGCCTTCATTACTGCATAGGGAACACTGATAGTGTGTATCCTGTTCATCACAGCCTGGAAACAAACAAAACCTGATTTAGCAGCTGATACAGTATAATACTTATTTATTCAAAAACTTAACATCGGGACATTCTACTAAATGATGTTCTTAAAATACAGAAAATGTTAAAAAGACTCCCCAGCTTCCAACAGAATCTGACTTGGCCTATTGGCTAATAGGTTAGTGCTTTAACAGTCAAATTATAGTTTAGTTTATTGTGCCATTATAAATGCTGTAGATTGTAAATGAATTCAATAACAGAAATAACTGAAAGAAAATCTGACATTATGTGGGTGGGACGAACAAAAAAACACAGGAACTTCTAAAAACATCTCTTCAAAACATACCAAACAAAAAAAACAAAGACTAAAAAAGAAATCCTCCAAAAGTCACGATTAAAAGAAAAGAGAGCTTAGCTGGAAGGCATACAGTAATATGAGCAACAGATCAACACGTGGTAGATATCTGTATAATAAGAATAGTACATAAAGGAGCAATGGAAATAAAACAAATCTAAACAGCTCTAATGCAGAAGAAAAATGTCAGTGGGACACTAAAATCCCATTTTCTGTTCTGGTGATCTGATACAACCAGAGCAAAGCACCTACTGTAGACACATGGATGACTTTGGCATTTAAAGGAAAGGATTTCACCAATTTGGTTTTGGTGAAATCCTTTCTTGAGCTTGCATGTGCATTAAATCATATGCAAACGCACCCATGCATACGTCCACACAAACTTACCGTGAGAACTCCGTGCCACAGGCCCATATCTTTTTTAAAGTCCAGGACATTCACTAAAGTTTCCCCTTAAAGTGAAGAAAGACAGAGGTGACTTCAGACTTATAACAACCGCGCTGATGAAGAAACCTTCAGATGATAGATGATGACGACACTCCAGGTCTTTACTCACCCTCACAGTAGTTGCAGGCCTGGGTCAGTGCTTGGCAGTGGGTCAACATGGCTACTTTAGACACAGCCACACCCACCACTGTGCCCTCTTTACTCGCCTTGTACTACACAGAGAGGAAGCACGAGATAGGAACGTGAATACGTGCAAACCGCAACACGCTTGTCTTTTCATATCACATCAGGATGCAGTAATTGTCCGGTTTTAATTTTCCTAAATTAGATTTTGTTTTTATTGTGATCCACTTGTCTGCTAGACAACAGCCAGTTATACAATATAGTCTCCTTAAAAGCAGTAACTGGTTAATGTAGCAGCTGACACACCAGTAGGCAGCTCTGTTACCTCTATATATGCAGGGTCAGTGTTGGCGGTGGGGATGTGCGGCTGCCAGTCTTTGGAAGGCTTGGTCAGGTATTTTGAGTCGGTCACCACCCACTTTAGTCGAGGCCAGCCTATCAGAGAAAGGCATCAGTTAAAGTAATGTCGAGTAAAATCACGGGGGCTACATAATATAAAAAAGGGATTCATTTCAAAATGTTATACAACCAGTTTGAGAAACATTATGCCTAAAATTCATCATCACTTCTTCATTAAAACACAGAGTACACTGTAGCCGCCCTGCATAACAAACAGTCTGAAGGTGACCTGAGATTTAGCCATTATATGTTTTACTTTCAGCAATATTTCATAAAAGAGAAAGGTACTTTATATCAAGACAAATGTCTAATTATTGAATAAAGTTCAATCATTTCAGAAAGAGCTTACTGACCTTTAAATTGCAGTATTTCCCCAGTGGGCGTCTTGGGTAAACCCTTGAGACAGATCTCACTGGTCAGAGCCAGACCAACACCACAGCTACCGAGCAGAAACCCCACCTGGCTGATACCTGCGTCCTAAAAACACCACACACACACAAACCCCAAAACATATTCATAGTTAAACAGAAAAAAAACTGTTTCTGCACTCACAAAATGCACACAGGCTTACCTTGCGAGACAGTGGTACTTCAATAGGTACAGGTATAACTTCAGCCAGGAGGCAGCCGTAGAAGGCCACCCAGAACATCCCAGGGTCACTGTTGGGGTACACCAACGCCACCTACCAAGACACTCAACTTTACATTTAGGCCGTTTTTACGTTAGATTATAAAAAAGAAAAATATGTCTTTATGGACGTAAATGCCAGCGTTATAATGTCAAATTCTTAAGTAGTAATAGTAACAAGACTACAGGTCTGCAGCCCTTACTAGCAGCTCTGTGAGGTATTTGAGCTAAATGCTAACATCAGCATGCTAACATGCTGACAATGACAATGCGAACATGCTAATATTTAGCAGGTTTAATACCATGTTAACCCTCCCAGTTTAGCGAGTTAACTTGCTAACATTTGCTTATTAGAACTAAACACAAAGAGCAGCTGAGGCTGTGTCTTTCATTTTAGAGAATTTCTCATTTTGGTGGCGCAAGTAGAAAAGTCAGGGGATCACCAAAGTCATGAGGATTCATCCTCTGGGGACCATGAATGTCTGTACAAACTTTCATGGCTATCCACAGTTATTGAGATGAAAATATTTATTCCTTCTTATAGTGAAATCTGTGTTTTATTTCTGCCTTTCTGCCATAATTCAAAAGGTCAGCAACAATAAATCACTCCTGAAGCCTCTATGGGTTCAGGTGCCTTGCACAAAGGCACATCAACAAGACTCAACTTGCCAATAAATACACAGGTTTAAATGTAAAAACTGCGGCATCTTGTTGCTGCTAATACTGCAAAATGTTGTATTCCTCTGTACTAAATGAATTTGTCAGGATGACACTACATTTGTCACGTGTCAGCGCTCTCACCCTGTCTCCAGGTTTGAGGATTTGCTCGTTCTTGGTGCCCAGCTTGTTCAAGAGGGTGTACGCCAGCTTCACGCTGCGACTCCACAGCTTCCCTAAAAGACAGAAGGTGGAGCGGGGGAGGAGGGAGTTAGGAGGGTGGGTTATATGTCTTACCACTGCCAAAAAAATATCATGTCACAGAGTACACATCTTTCTATTATCTACAGTAGACTTGAACTCTTAACAAGAACTCCTTAGAAATGGCTTTCGACACAGCATAGTGTCTTTCAGTTATAACCCCCAGCAGAGATGTATGTTACTGCTACTGATTTGACACTGTAAACGTCCTATCAGGCTTTCTATATTTCATATTAAGAGTCTTGTGTCTCACCATAAGTCAGTGTATAGAGCGGTTTGCCAGTGATGTCAAGAGCAGTGAGAGCAGGGCTCTTCCCCTGTGTGGCCCCCCAACGGGCCAACGCTGCCTGCAGGGCTGGGGGCCAGTTACTGACCACTCCTAAAGGCTCCCCTTTCACCGGGATGATCTGACGGCCCTCCGGCTTTGGTGTGTTGGGGTCCGGCTGGGGCACTGTGTGAGAGAGAGACAGCAGAACACTTTTGGGTATATCACAGATTAGTGAGATTCATTGTGGATGCCACCATGATAACATGCAGTCCATCCATTATTGCTGGCCTATACTGTACATCGGGTGGTGGGTCTTCCCTTATCTGTCTTCTTCTCTGCTATTTTAATTGCCTAAATATATAAAAAATACATTTTAAAGAACATAGACTGCTCTTTCCTCCTTCCAAAAAATACAGTTGTACATGTGCGCTGCTGCAAGTATTTAATCTTCAGGTCTTCAAATGACAACAAACTTGTGTTGTGCGGATAAGCACTGCTCAGATTTTAAATTGTAACTTAGATCATAAGGTACCAAATATGTAAGCAAAGATGTACCACTTTCTAATAAGGGACTCTTTATTAGTTGTAATGGATAGCTTTATCAATGGTTAATAAGTAATTTACTAATGCTTTTTCTAGATCAGTTATGAGCCATTAATAAGAACACGTTTTGGGTTGCCAGATTGTGAAAAATACCTTTCACCAGTTGTACTTTCTACTTACCTGGACCACAATCCATTCATAAACAACTTTATTAACATTTACAACTGCAGACTAGATTAATTAAAAACCCTTTATTGATAACTAATTGCGAACATTTCTAACTTTGGACTTGATGGCTTATTAGGAAGCCATAACTATTTATTAATGACTTACCTACATTTATAACTGTATTGTTACCAAGTGGAAAGGATAAACACCAGCCAAAGGCCAATATTGCATGTGATGTAGCACAGGGGAAAAAAAGTTCACAGCTACTTAAGTAGAAATATAAGGGGCGTATTGGGAACAAAGTGGTGAAGTGTTTAATGAAGCCGCGTACCTTCTACGATCTCCTCTGAGTCGTCGGTGAAGAAGTCGCTGAGCGGGGGCCTCTTGGGCCTCTTCAGGGTGTTGAGCAGCTGCTGGATCTTAGTGGACACTCTGCTGTTCACAGGAACTCCTACAAGCAGGAAGAAGGTGGAGAGGGGCGGTGGCAGGACAAACACACAGTCACACACACCGTGGCTTGTACGTACAGTGACAAAACACTACATGTTTAAACTTCTTGCCATCTCACGGTGTGCTGCTCTCCATCCCATAGCACAAGAGACTGTATTTTTTGGTTAAGATCAGAATTGACTGTAATATCTTTTGGGAATGAAGAGCAGCATACGTAGGTGGCAACAACACGAGGAGAACACGGTGAGAACTGGGGTAAAGGTTGTTTTTTGGTTTGGGATCACACGTGAGGAGTCATTCTGTGTGTGGATGTTGTTTTTTCGTTGTATTTCATTTTTATAATCATTCACTACAAACAGGAGGGAGAGTAAGGGTACAACAGCAAACACAGAAGGCTACGGACATTATACATTAAGGAGTTTCCTTACTCTGGATATTACCTCTTCCTATCAGCCCGTCAAATAAACACGTGACAGGGTAGAGAAAGATCAAGAAGAGAAGAAAGCAGTAAAGTCTGATTAATGATATTTTATAATAACACTTATTTGAAGAGAGAAGAGATTTGTGAGTGGAGTCAGACACCGGCTCCTGCAGTAACAAGCAAATAAAAATGTTATGTGGTGTAGTAATTACCGTCCGCAGTCTCCATCATGCTCGAGCGGCTCTGTCCGCGGCTCATCCCTCGCACCACGGCGTTGGAGGGCAGGTCCACCCGAGGGCCTCTGGATGGAGGGGCCACAGCTGTCACATCTGGAGGCGGGGCGCTGTTCTCTGAAGGAGCTGCAGGTGAAGCAAGGGAGGACAGTCTGAAGTTTCATCTTGTTTATTATTACAATACCAGGTACTGGATATTAACAAGGTTTGTGCATAATAGAGAGCAGCATACAGTAGAAATAATACTAGGCAAAATGTAAAGTTACTATACTTTTGGATCTAAATCCTTTCAGTGGAACAGCTCACTAGATAATAATATGTGAAATGGAAAGTGTAGAGATGAATGATTATGATCTATGATTATTAATCATGCAACTTTCAGTTAAGTCTGTAATATAGTGTAGTGTAATGTAGCAGCAGTTGTTTTCATGGTTTTGGGCAAACCAGATATAAGTTATGTTAACTTTTACTGTATTTATCCTGTGTCATGCTTCAGTTTTACGCACAGCATCTGGTTTGTGTTTCATGCTATTGAAACTGTTTATTGTATTATTACTATTATAATTTTTTTGTCTTTGCACATCCATTTCCCATACTACTATTTAGCATTCATAAGCATCATACAAACAATTAATAAATGGTTTATAACACACTATAATGTAGTTTTAAGCAGACATAAGGACATTTATTAGTGTTTAATAATGTGTTTGTCAACAACTATAACTCCTCTTGTAAAGTATCCACAACTGGTGTATAAATGATGAATGTATAATGTAATAGTGTAATGCAGTTGTAATAAATATGAAATATCAAGTATTTTTACAATATTCATTGATGAAGTGCTTCTTAGAATTATATTTATCAATTAAGTATTTACTCTAAATGACAGTGGACCTCCATCAGCTAATGGAGCTCACAAGATGTAGCTGAAAGCTCTGGAAGACATCTCGTAAGTGTTTTTGTCAAACTACAATGTCCGAGATCAAGAATGAACCTTCAAACCCTGCGTCTCTTCATGAGGTTTGAACACATTTAACAGTTTGCTTGTGAATGATTACTACATGCATATTAACAGTTAATCAATGCTTTATAACACACTGTAAGGATTTGTTTGTGCGTGATCAAAAATCATTAAATATGATTACAGCTACATGTTACACTGTGTCATCGTTTATTCATTAACTGTTTATACACCAGTAATGAATGCTTCATAGGAGTTATAATTGTTGATAAATACATTATTAACACTTAAAAAGTTCTTATATATGCTTACAAACACATTCCAGTCTGTTATTAAGTGTTTATATACTGCTTATAAATGTTAAATGAGGGGGTTTAATGGTTAAGTGTTGGCGTTTTGGATATCTACACCAACAAGCATCAGAATATGCTGGTATTCCCTGTAATAATCATTTAATTTGTGGTCAAACCTAATAAATCTAATAACAGTAGTGGGGTCCTTGAATATTTTACACCAGTCAAAAATCAGTCGAGTGCCTCACCAATGCGACTGTGAGCCAGCATGTCCGTCACAGCTGCAGCGTGCGGGTGCTCATGCGGCTGGTGCTGAGGCTGGTGCTGAGGCTGGTACTGCGGTTGGTAGTGAGGCTGATACAGAGGTTGGTACTGCGGCTTGTACTGGGGCTGAGGCTGAGGCTGCGGCTGGCTCTGAGGCTGCGGCTTGGCCTCCCCGTGGGACAAGGTGGAGGAGGCTGAGGAGGAGGTGGAGGAGCCCTGGACGGTGCGGTTGATCCAAGAGTCTGGGCTCTGCAGGTTGGGAGGTGGAGGAGCGACCACGGATGACTGCCTGCGCGCAGACGTCTCATCTTCAGAACCTGATGAGGAGTCTGAGCAAGAGAGAGCAAAGTATGAATATGCAGCTCTGTATCCTGCTGCCTAAAGCTCAACCTGTAGGACTGTCCTTCTTCCTGTCCTACCTGGTGGTGTGCGGGTTTCGATGGGAGATTGCACATAAGTGGAGCGTCGCTTGGTAGGCATGGGGAGTGCCATCTTCTCCTCTTTATGTTTGGCCAGGGCAGCTTGTACCGCCTCAGTATGGATATCTGCAGAGACAGAAAACAATACAAGTTAGGGATGGCTAGACTTGATCCTAGCAGCTTTGGATCTGATTCAAAGCAAAGACACAATAAAAGAAACAATGAAACAGTAAAAACAGCTTTTTAAATTGACTCAACACATAGTCACACTCCTTTCTTCCTTACTGAGAGAAATTTGCTGTTACCTTTAGTGGTTTGTGTGATTCCGATTTAAATTGCTTGTTTGTATATTGGCTTATTTAGTGACTTTAAAGTGCATCCTTTCCCTAACTGCAGCTTGAATAGTGCTATTTAATTTAATTGTTAATTGTGTCCTCTAGAGCAGTGGGTGCCAACCAAGGAGATCTGCCCCTCCCAAAAATCCCTGCTCCAAAATAAGGTAGGGGCTTTGGGGGCTTGGTACTAAGTTTAGATCCTGGTTCCTCAAGTCGAAAAGCAGGGTTCCTGGAAGAGTTCCCGGTGTCAAAAAAGGTTTTAAAAAAAGGTGCCAGGTGTAGCAGGAATAATAGTTAATGCAGTGATGTGAAGTAGAAAAAAATCTGATTTATTATGCCACAGAATAGGCGGTAGGATAAATTTGACAGGTTGTGAGAAGATTAATTAGACAGAAAAAAAGAAAAACAAACATTTGCTAAACAAAATTGTTTATTTTTGCTCGGAGAGGGAACAACTGCTGTGGTTACTGTGCTCTCAGCTCTTGGACACATTCACTTTGCGACAACTTGAAGGGAAACATCGCTTTGTTTTCAATGATCATAAGCTGAAAAGTTTAAATTTTTGACAACAGAGGCTCTGTTAAAGAAGAAACAGCATATTGAAACGTTAAGAAGAATGATGAAAGTGAAGGAGTCAGGAGAAAATCCTAAGAGGATGAAAGTGTTTTCCCACCGAAACAGGAAACCACGGCGGGAGGAGAGAGCGAAGCTGTGTGTTAGCCCACACACTTGCCTACACACATGCACACGGTAATAAATGCAGAGATACTTTCACTTGATGACACCCACAGGCACATTCGAAAGGACCACGTGAACAGCCACACATTCAGACTACGTAACGAAACATGTGCAACAAAAGCCCACTCACCGACAAATCGCATCTATTAACTCGGGGGACACAATTCCCATTCAAACATCAACACATTTAAATAAATCATCAAGCACAGCTCGTTACACAGCAGCAGCGGGGACCATAATTACATAACCGCCATTCTGCTGAACAGATTGCTCCGGGCTAAATCATCTTCTCTCATAATGTGCCATCGTCCACCCTCACACACAGGGGCGTCAGGGGAGGCTGACTCCTTACACATGTCTGGGAGGATGAGGGCTGTCTCCGTGGCGATAAGCATGGCGGGGTGTGTGGAGGCTAGCGGTGTGTTTTACACCAGCTCCGATTAACACCGAGATGTGTGTATGGGCAGCTGAGGGCCTTAATCTGGTATTATCTTTCATGCTTTGGTTTACTATTACACAGCAGCCTCGCAGAAACCAGTCAACATTGTACTTTGGTGAACGCAGTGCACAGACAGGTCGTTTAAGAGGAGCAATAACTGGAGGAAGCTCGAGGAAATGAGAGGCAATTTCTCTGCGGGCCATAAAATGATAAGTGCTTTAATTTCTTCTCTTTCCGATTGCTGCACTGTTTTATCGTTTCTTCTTATTATTATAGGTTTGTGCTGGGTCTGTGGCTTTCCATTTTTTAGCCATGTTAGCGGCGTGACTCTAGGGATGGTTCAGACTGAAATGTTTTGGAACCTTTGGATGGATTGCCATGAAATTTTGTACAAACATTTATGGTTCCCAGAGGACGAATCTTATAGACTTTGGTGATGGCCCAAACTTTCCTCTCGCACCACCATCGGGTCAAATTTTTAATTTGCCCTGTTTATGACCAAATACCCCCAAAACTAATAACATCCCCATCAGCCAGAGCTGTGCTTTGTGTTTTGTGCTAATTAGCAAATGTTAGCATGCTAAAAGGCTTTACCATATATACAGCATATAGCTCAGGGTGCTGTTGTGCTAAAGTACAGCCTCAGAGAGCCGCTAGCATGGCTGTAGAGTCCTCGTGTTGTTGCCTGCTGGTTTACGCAAGCTGGGCACTTATAAATGGTGGTTTTAACTGCCAGCTGTGTCCAAAATCATAATTTACTTTCTGCTATTTTATTTAAGTGACCGAAATACAATCAGTTGCCAGTTTATCAGGTACACTTAGTTAAAACAAATGTAGTCTGATACAATAGACCTGCAATAAATCCTACATTGATGAAGGTTATAATGTTCAGTTCTTGTCAAAGCTGTGTTAGAGAGGTGCTGATTCAACTTGAACTGTTTTGCGTTGTACTGACAAGTTTCTTTCACTTTGTCCACCCCATTTATATCAATGAGGGTAGGCTAAATAACAGAAATAATCTCCCTGCACCTAATAAACAGGAAACTCAGTGCAATTTATGCACACCTCAAAAAGTCCCACAATGGAACAAAAAATGTACTGTGTGTGTGTTGTGATGATAAATATACCACAATGAAATCTATCGCCTTTGATAGAAGTGAAAATTACAGGTATGCAACACTACACAGGTTGTTAGTGATGAGGCTGTGTGTCCACAACCTCAACTTACGGCTCACTACAGAGGAAACTATTGATTGTATTGGAAGTAGTGAAAGAGTGAGTAAGGGAGGGATTTCAGACACTTGACTAATGACAACAAGCCTTCCTGCTCCCTTTGAAAGCAGCCTGGTTGAAATGGTGCTGTATCAGTGCACTTTTACTGCACTTGAACTGTAATACACTGTGAACAGAGTAAAATGGACGGCACACTCATTATATGGCAAAAGGCTCATCATCCCCCTCGTCCTTGCTCTATGTTCCTCTCCTCCAAGATGTCTCTTTCAACCCGTCAGTCCTACAAAACTTTACTTCCACGCTGCACTGTTAAAGCCCAAGACAATGCTGCACTACTTTCCCTCAGTCCATTACATTTACAATCATTCCTCTTCTATTTCTTGATGTATTGCACCAATCTCCATTTTGCCTCTCTTTTTGCGGCGCTAATCCTGTCTGTGTTGAATCCTCCTTCCAAATCTCCTTCTGAATCCTTCAATCAGATAAAAAATATTCTGTCACTGGTCAGATTTTCTATGACAACAAAGCCTTTTCAAAAAAACAACTCCAGCCTAACAGACTGACTTTAGATTAGTCAGCCTGGTATTCAGCATGCTGGAGTGTGAGGGTGTTTCATATGAGAGGCAAGCAGGAAGAGAGAGACAGCAGGGTGGGGGTCTGTCTGGAGGGAGGATGCTTTCACAGTCTGAACCTCAGCTAACATGTCCTCCTCACACGCTCTGGGCTCTTTCACCTCAACTCTCCTGCTCTGTTTTCCTTTATCCTCGCCAGCGTCAGGTTTTCCTCTCCAGATCAGTGTTCCCCTGTTCTCCTCACAGCCTCCTCACACATAGCCGGGCAGTGACATCACTCTGCTTTCACAGAGTGGGGGGGTCTTCACTGAGGGGCTCCCCAGCTGCAGGGCAGCACTGTCGTTTGTCTCTCTCAGCCCCTCACACACACACACACACACACACACACAGAAACTTCTTCTTTAATTGGGCCCTCTGAAACAGCCCAGTGTCTGAAAAACAGGCTGGCTCAACAAGTGAAGCTAATAGAGGCTAACTTGAGCTGTCAGAGGAAACTATGAGTCCTCAGTGATTGGTGCATCAGAGGTGTTAACATTCAGCTTCACTTTTTCCTCAAAGGGCTCGGGGTGTCTCCCCTGATACTACGTTTTATTTTTATTTTATGTTGCACTTCTGACCTGATCTGTAGCGGTCATCCCTGGTTCCTCCGCTGCGATGTGTTCTGCGGGAGCGGCGTTCTCGGTAGCGGGCCGAGCTGGAGGGAGGATGGGCGTGGCTGGAGGAGGAACTGGGAGCGGGAGGCTGCACGTCATTCTGACGGGGCGGCTCCACTGTCAAACACACACGACAAACAATTAAAAAACACATGAGAATCCTGCTTATTATCTCGCCTCTCCGGCTGTGTGATCTCAGTCGCTGCCTTAATGGGAATTCCAGGTGGCATCAACAGACATTTCTTTCAAAACACTCGTTACTTCTGCCTCTTAGAAGCAAAACGATGTATCGCCTGTTCACAGTGGAACTCTCCAGCGGCTGAAAGGGAGGACTTTTGCATACTTTAATTACATTTGAAATTTTAACTATCATAATCTATTTAATAATTGAAACATATAAGGGGTTTCTCATATGGTAAAGGGAACTGGATAATGCTTTTGCTTTTAATTATTATGGAATTAGATTATTTTATGACTGTAATTTATGCTGTGTGGCCATTTTATATTTTTCTTTCTAACTTTGCTGTTCTTATGTTTATTATTATTATCATTATTTTTGTTGTTGTTGTTGTTTTCTTTCTCATATTTATCTCAAGGACAAAGGAGTGATTTAATTTGCATATTGCAATGTTAGTTTCTATTATTGTCTGTGCTTGTGTCTTGATAAATATATATATTATATAAGATAAAATATTATTAATTATACATATAATCAATGATATGACATTATTATAAAATACAATAGGTCCGTATAGACATTCCTGCTCCATCAAGTCACAGTTGAGGGTGATGCAAACCAATCCCAAACAACAGCACCAAACTAAGCTAGTAGAAGAAATGCATCACAATTACATTGTCACATTCGGTCTACTCAATTAAGTAACTTGATGAGCAACAGGAAACATTTTCAATCCGTCAGCCAAGTTTTTTTGTACATTCAACCAGCTCATCGTTAACCAACCATCTGATTCTTCAAGTAGAGACTGAGCCTCCAGCAGGTTAATTACCTGCTGATACGTTTTGGACACAGCCAACAATTTACCATCATTTGTGCTCCACCATCAGTGGGATGAAGGGAGATTAGCAGAGAGATGGTACCACTAGGAGGCAGCACTGAGCATTAACAGGTCTAACAGTGCAATACCAGTGTCATTTACAGAAACAGCCATTTACAGAACATTTACTGCAGTCTACATCTAGTTTAGATTTCTCGCAATTCTCCTGCAATGCAGTTAAGTCTGTATGTTTGTTAGTGAGTTTTTAAATACAACATTAACAGTGTGAGACCCTGGTTGAAATAAAAGACATGACACGAATGTCAAAATGAAATGTGTAAAACAATTTAACTGACAGTAAGCAGAGCATTGATTTTGTGATACAGACTCACGTCAATAAGACACTGACAATGAGTTAAAAGCAGAGTCATATTAGATAAAACTGATCACATTTCTCTTTTGAGTAAATTTAAACATGACATGGTGTTTTCTTCTATTTATAACCAGAGAGGAAAATGAAAGAGAGAGAGGAGATACACAGTTTTTTCCCCAGGGAAAAAAAAAGAGGCGATGGGTTTTTTACCTGGAGTATGGATGATGAAGGGAGCCAGGAGTTTGGTCCTTTTCTTCTCATAGCCCTTCTGCGTAATGTCACCTGGAAAAGATCACAGAGAAAAGACTTTACTTACTTAGACTGGGCATGATAAGGATATAGACTCGATGGAATTAGAATAAACATCAGTTCATTCATATTGTCAACGTTCAGCATTTTAGTGGCAGTCTTTTTTTCATTTTGCATTACAACATTCTTGAAAAAACGAGTCATTTTAAGAGTATAAAAAGACCCGTCTAAAAAACGACTCTGATGCTTTGGTAAGGAACGAGTGACAACACTCATGTATTTGATAATAGACTGAACACTTCTGGATTGATCTATGTTCTCTGATGTGTCTGAATGCGGTCCCTCACAACCTGTTCAAACACAAGAACGGTGATAGAACAACAGAGAGAGACAGATGCAAAAAAACCACAACAACAACAAAACTTTGTAAAGGAGAAGACGGAAACACAGATGGATGCACATAGTGTTGCAGTAATCTCCGGAGATGGCTGAGGGCGTCAAAAGATGTGGCTCGGTTTCAGCCTCAAGTACGACACGAAGGGTAAAAACAAAACAGGACTAAATTTGGAAACGTACAGAAGCGTGGGCAAAGAGATGCGATGATTCAGAGACACAGAAAGGTGGGAGACGCACGGAGATAGAAACGGGAATGACAAGAGCACAGAAGAGACGAAGACGAGGGGAGGGAGAGATGACAGAGGTGAGTGACAGTGCTTCTGGAGGGCAGAAGAGGAGGAACCTCGAGTCACATGTGGTAGAAGAGCAAAATGTCCCTTGGACACCCCCTCATATCCCCCCTGCCGACAGCCCATCTGCATCTTCCTCCACCCCACCAGACACAACACAGGCTGACTGAGCCCTCTGCGGGCCCTGAAGTGATGTAGTGACTCTGCCAAACTCCTCTGTGGGCAAAGCTGTTCAGATTTTCAGACACATACTAAAAATCCATCTGGAGAGCCTGCACTCACTTTTCTAGTAACTACTGTGTTGAGCAGCGATGATTCATTCAGTATGTTGGCCAATGGCTGCCCTGGCTGCTCTCAAATCTCATCTTCATCATGAAGACTGTCTCGGTAACACTGTTTTTCATCATACCGTGACTTACAGTGTGTATAAGAATGAGGGAGCCTTGCATATAAAGTGAAACAGACTGTCTGTGTAATAACCCTATTGGCCAGTCTGACAGGTGATCCCATTCTGTGAGCAGCAGTGCCTCTTCTGCAGTTGTATCATCTCCTGGAGCTCCGAGAGTTAATCCCTGATTAAAAATTAGGCTGCTGAGACACACAGTGATGAAAGGTTGAAGCTGTCTGCCGCTGATGTCGTCTCTTCCCAGTTACACCACAGAGGACAATAGAGATTAGGTGAGGATTTCCTGGTACACTGACACAGGTGAACAACCGCCAGGCACACAACTACATACAGTACAGACCCGGGGCTGGGCAATACGCTTCAATTCAGTCAGCTTTGGTCATATTTTTGTAGTTCTGAATGCAATGCATTCTATTGTTCTCTATTTGTTGAGGTCTGGGAACACGGCAACATCGCTATGACGAAGTCTGATAAGACAAGAAATGCGAGCGGTCAGATGATTTATTTTGTTTTGTACTGACATGTATTTGTTGTTGAGTTTTATGTATTCTAAAGACCCATCTAGGGAAGGGCATTGCAAATTAGCATAATTAGGCTATAAATGCTGTGGTGTGTGGTATCGGTTTATACTACATACTTGCCCCTATACAAATAAACATTAAATAAATAAATCAGTCCAAATAACAATCCAACAGACAAGAATGAACTCTCAATTTCAACTTTTTAAACCAACATTAGTGTCCTTAAAGTGCTTAAAATTCAATGACACCTGGGCAGACTCCATCTGCAGAGGAAGATCATGTGGTATGATTGAAAGCTACAGAACAGCTCACTAAGGGACCTTGTGGTGAGATCGTTGTGTCACCTGCTATTTCCGAGGTCAAGAATGAACTTTGGAACTGTTCATCCAGATTATCTAAACCACTTTATTTTGAGATAAAACCAAAGCTGAACACGCAGAATGTGTCTGTAATAATATCTCACTGCACAACTACGGCAGGTACAATACATACAATTTCGAGCCAGTAGTTGGTCTGTAAACTGTGATGGATGTTTAGAACAGACAGTTTGGGTAATAATTTCACTATTCACCTTTTTTTTCTCTTCTAAATAAGTTTAGTTAACCTTGTTTAAAACCTGGATGACTGTCTTATATGATCGTATCATCTTGATATGACTCCATTAAAGACAACACACGGATCCAACTCTACATTTAAACACTGATTGATCATCTGAGCGTTAACGATAACATCTTTACATCTACTACTGTTCTTCAGCACAGCAAACAACACAGCAATATTCAAACAAATTGCACATCTACTCAGTTACACCACCACACTGCTGACACACTACAGACGAGCTGACAAAAATGAGAGGGCTCATGTTTTGAGGGTATTTCCTGAGAGCCCACTCCAACACAATATCTACTCAGGGACAGGGGCTCGTTTTTTCCTGAGGAAAAATGGAAGAAAAGCAAACACTTCCATAAGTAATGCATGAACGGTACAGTTGGCCTCGCTCAGTCACATGATTTATTTTTAGCTCATGTGAACAGGCAATTTCTCTGCAGAAAGACACAGAGAGAGAGGGACAGGGAGGGAGGGAGGGAGTCGGCGATGGGGGAGGGGCTGGCGTGGCATTAAATGAATCTCAAAGTAATCACTCTTCCATCTGGATGATTTGAAATTCATCTGTTTTTTTTATGGTTGCATCATCAGAGCCAGGCTCCAGCAGTGGGAGCTGAAGAGTTAAAACTCTTTAAAGGGGGCACACCCCATCAGTGAACTACAGGTGAACAGAGCTGGATGAGATCAGACAGGAAATGAAAATGTGGTGAAATTGGGAAACTGGGAAACTGGGAACCTGAGAAAAATGAGGAAATCTATGTTCATATCTGTTTTTTTGTTATTCAGCACACTTTGAGAAGCCTGAGCTGTATCTTATGTATGAAAAGTGCTTTACAAATAAAACTTATTCTTTTGCTGTAGCTTATTTCAAACCTAAGAAGAGAATCTGGTCCTGTCTGCTCACAATTTACACTTAAATAAACAGCCAAAGAAATCTGCTCAAGAGGCAAAGCACAGCTCTGCTGAGGTGATGAGGGCCTCACTCGTTAACCCACTTTCTCAGTGACCCATTCATGTCTGCCCTAATGGTGGAGGTCACAATCAAACCAGTCTCAGTGGCGAGTCTAACAGTCAGGCTTTGCACGAAGCTGCCGCAGCTCTCCTATTTCGTCCCGGTGAAGAAGACTCGTGCGTTCACCTCCGAGCGTACATTTTATTTTTCCACAATCTGGAGAGAGAGAGAGACATCAAAGCCGTGCCTTCTCCCAGCCCCGTACACTCTCGCACTCACTAGCCTCGGATTATTTGAATTGCAGCGAGACTGCTTTCTCCCTCTACCCCACAGGCACTCCGTCTGAATAGTAATTAGCTACCGACCTCTATTCTCTTCGCCTGCTTTTTCCTCTCCCTCATCGCATCTCACTCAGTTGCTTTCTCAGGGAAAACAGTTTAAAACACATGTCAACACCTGCTCTACCCAAAATGATCCAAACACGTTAAAATATTACAGGGGAAAACAGGGATTTTCCAGCTGTTATCTCACAGAAAACAGATGATTGCAACAAGGTTTGAAGATAAGACGCTGGAATGTAGAGTACTATAACAACACGATATCAGACTCCCAGTCAGATCTCACAAATGTAATATACCAGGTCAGTTAAAATATTTGGTTGTGATATTACCGCAACAGGCTAACATATTGAGGTCCAGAATAAAGATTGACATATGGCGCCCCTCTGTTTGGTGCTGTGCCATCTCTGCATTTGTTGGGGG